>JASAMX010035412.1:0-32022 GCA_030248175.1 Microlaimidae sp. YZB2_3
ATTAAATTAAATCCACGTTTCGCCGCAATTTTGAAGAAATTAACCCTCATTTTTTACGGAAAATCGTATATTAAACTGTAAATACAATAATATTTCCATTACTTTTTACGTCCGTGAAAAAGGGTTACAGTTCCTCTTTATTGGAAGTATTTTTTTTAAATACTGAGTTGTGAATATTTTTAAGGATTTTAAAAAAAATTTGTTGCGATTTGATTTTTAATATCAATTATTTCAACTACTACTAATAATAATGAATGTTCACTTCATAATCGTAGTATTTCTGCCTTTTTAACACCCATATTAATTTTGTATGAAAACATTTCTGTATGTCGCGAGATCTCGCAAAATCGCAATTTTCCATACTTAAAAAATCTGTCCAGAGAGACCTTAAAGGTGCGGTGTCAAACTTTTTGTCTTAGATTTTGATATTTTTTTGTGAAAACCTTACCCCTGCCCCCAATAGCCCACAAAAATTTTTTTATCAAAATATCTCCAGTGGTTCAGGAGTAATGACCCCCCAAAATGGCGTTTATCGACAATTCTGTACGTGAAAAATTGCTCAATCTGTATAACGGTTTGTTACAAATTACGCACTCAAAGAAAGCGGCTACTTTTTACTTTAATTTGATACTTTGATCGTTAATATTGGTGCAGTCTTTGTCGAGATATTACGTTTCTCGTACAAAAAACACTAGATTTTTTCGCTAAAAACACGAAGTGAAGCAAAGAAAGTTTGGGCAAACTTCACAAAATCACTGCCGTTGTTTGGTGTTTTTAACGAAAAAATCGCGGGTTTTTTGTATGGAAAACACAATATTTCGACAAAAACTGCACCATTCTTAACGATCAATATATAAAATTAGAGTAAAAAGTAGCCGCTTTTTTTGAGTCCCATAATTTGTAACGTAAATCGTAAAACCCATTGAACAATTTGTCACATACAGAAGTGATGAAAAATTCCATTTTTGGGGGTCATAACTCCTGAACTACTGCAGATATTTTGTTGAAAAAATTTTTGTGGGCTATTGGGGGCAGGGGTAAGGTTTTCACAAAAAATTATCAAAATCGAAGACAAAAAGTTTGACTCCGCACCGCATCTTTAATCAAGTTAAATAGTCAGCATAATGGGAATGAAACTTGAAAAATACACACGCACTTACATTTATTTTTGCCATACGAAATGCAGACCTGTACACTGCCCCCCGGGGTTTTATTGGGGGGGCACGGGGGGCAACTTTTTTGAAACGGGGGGCAATAAAACGGAGGGGGACAAGCAGGGAAGAAACCACCTCGCGCAAAATAAAAAATTTAATCAATGTGCGTATTTTATTTTTTATTAAATTAATCCTACAGGAGAAAATATTTAACCACCTCTCGATTTGGATAAATTTTTATTCTTAAAACAATAGAAAAAATTTAACCCGAGTTTTACCTAGGTAAATTGATTTTTCAGTCGCATCCTGAAGCACGTAAAAAATTACCCTGGGGTAACTTTTAACCGCGCGTGAGAATGCGACCGCAGGTCTGCGAAATGCGTTTTTGACAAACTTTTTGGTAAGATGACGTCAGAAAAAAGCAGCGCGCGTTTAAACGGGAATTGTCAAGCATTGGGTTGATTCACACCAGAGTGGCAAGTGGCAACTGACGCCTTTACACCCTAGCGACAAGTGACATTGTAACGATGTAAACGCGTGCGTAACGCGTTGTCACTTGCCACTCCAGTGTGAACTAGGACTTGGAAAAGGCGCAGAAATCCTTACAACTAAAATTTCAACGCTTATTCAGTAGCCCTGCCTGCGCGTGTCATCGCCTCAAATGAACTTTAGATTATTCATTCAACCATACTGCAAAAAACACACGAACTGTGAAAATGTGCCGTAAAGCTGAATATTGCCGACTGCTAAATCTCGATTATAGGGTAGTGCATTTAATTTCGGCACTTTTCCCAATCGGGCATTTTTGATTTTGGACTATATCTTTGGTAATCCTGGACAAAATACGACGTTTGATAGCTCAAATGAGAGCTAATTATATGTAGATGACTGTCGTGAGCTTTTTATTTATTATGTTATGATATTTTCAAGTGAAATTATGTGATTTATAAAAAATAAATTTGTTACTCGTTTTTAGAACATGGGCATTTCATGATTACGCAATGAAAGCAAAGCATTACGCAAAGCAGATTACGCAAAGCAGTATCGTGGAAGCTTCAAAATGAGCTATCAAATATGAAAATCGGGCCATACAATGAAAAGTTACATCGGAAAAACAAAAAAGTGCCGAAATTAAATGCACTACCCTATATAATTGAAATGATTTCCTCATTATTTAAAAGTGGGTCTTTTGCTATATAAAAATTTTGCACTGAATGAAACTTGAAATAAATAAAATCTTAAAAAACTCTTGCAACAATTATATACAATACGATAACTTATAAATAAACGCCGCTCTATATTTGTCTGCGCTCTGTTTTTTCCCTCGCCTCCCCCCCTCTCCAAAAAAATAACGTGTTGCAAATACAACATCGTTCACTGCGCGAAAACTGAAGAATTACAACGGATATTTAAATGTACAGAAAGGTCTCGAAGAGGATTTTGTAAAATGATTTTAGTAAAAAAAGGAGAATAAAACTGGACATTAAAAAACACCCGAAAAATCCTTAAACAATTTTTGCGCAAAAAAAATATGAGTAGTTTTTTAATACAAAAATTAAATGCAACATAAAATAAACTCCATAATAATTCATGAATCAGTAATAGAATGTATAGTTTTCTCCCGATTTAACTCCTACATTTTCCCGGTAAAAATTAAAAAAAAAAAACGTTTAATTTTAAATTAAAAAATCATTTGTGAGTTGCACAATGAAGGAGTAAAATTGGAAGGTGTAGGGTAGTGCATTTAATTTCGGCACTTTTTTTTGTTTTTCCAATGTAACTTTTTACTGTATGGCCCGTATTTTAACTACATTTGATAGCTCTTTTGGCAAGCTTTCCGATCCGTGCTCTGTTTACATGCAAAAGTTTCACTATACGAAGATCTTTTTTTACATTCGAATTAACTGAAGTTATTCTTTATAAAACATGGAAACATTGCTTCGACATTTGAATAATGTGAAATCACCGGGTTCGGTCAGTATACACACACATGCAGGGTCCTTTTTTAATATTTTAAAAATTTGTTTCACTATTTCTAAATTAAATCAATTCCAGGAACAACGGCATTTACCAGCATTATTATAAGTAATTGGCGTGGCATACTTCTTGTTTACTAAAAGTTTAAATGAAAGGTTCCTGCCACTCGGACAAGCAAACAGATTTCTTTCGCAATGTTGATAGTTTCTTAACCATCACTAGGGAACTATACCTTAATTTGAAACAAAAGGAAATATATATAATCCAATAGTCATTAAAATAATAATGTATGAACGATTTGAACTATATTTTGAAAATTCACCATATTTTACCTCTGATGTATAAATTAAAATTATGGGCAGAGTAGTATTCTGTCCAGGATTATCTGAAGATGTAGTCCAAAGATCAAAGATGCTTGATTGGGAAAAGTGCCGAAATTTTATGCAAAATCGCTTAGAGTTTTTAAAATTTTATACTTTGTAAAGTTATTGTTCAGGTATTAAGTTTATAATGGGAAGTAACTAAATTGTACTAAATGTATCTTTACTTGCCTTTTTTATAGTAATTTCTTACTGACAAAATAAACATTATTATATATATATATTTTTTTTTTGGATTGTCCAGCCCCATGTCTTTGTATTGTTGGCCCACTCTTAAATCATTATTGTGTAGTTAATTATTAAAAATTTCTATCAGGATATCCAGATGTATACAGAAAGAAGGATTGGATTGAAAAGCTCAATTATATTCCAGTAATTATTTAACGTACAGACATCTTACCTAAAATTTGGGGTGGGTATGGATACATTGTATGTATTCCTGTCAGCTATTTCAGAAAAAACAATCGATGGGCACCCATTTTAATTATGTCACCTTTATCAGTATATTTTATTTATTTTTGGTAATCTTATCTTGCAATGTCCTTGTATTATTATTTCATGGGCACACAAGTAATTTTTTTTTACTAATCTAATAATTTATCCAATTTACTTGTTTTTGATTTATTTTTTAACAGAAATTATAAAATTAGTTAGGGTAGTGCATTTAATTTCGGCACTTTTTCGTTTTTCCAATGTAACTTTTCACTGTATGGCCCGATTTTCATGTTTGATAGCTCATTTTAAGGCTTTCACGATACTGCGTTGCGTCATAAAAGTTTCACTGCACGAAAGTTTTTTTTTATTTTACTAAATCAGTTTTTAAAAAAACGAAAAATTGCCGAAATTAAATGTTTGCATTAATTTCGGCACTTTACAAACAATCGATTGTTTCTCAGTCAAAAAATCATCATTTTCAAAAATTTAAAAGCCTATCATTATCTCCAGACAGTTTTCTTTAATTTAAGCCTTTACTTGTTGTTCAACGTGTAACTGGCAAAAAGTTACAGCTAAAATGCGAAATGGTATCAAAATGAGCAAAATTTGGGAAAAAAGTGCATTTAATTTCGGCACTTTTTGAAAGGACCCCCTTAATCGAGTTTAAGTGCAGTGCTATGACCCCTACACATTTAAACGTTGTCTTTTAACTATTTACGACTACAATTTAACACCCGACTACTTAATTCAACCCGTTTTTACCTACAGCAATATGTGTGCCGAAATTACACGATTTTTTTTAATAACGATTGCTCACCACAGACGCAACGTAGAACCACGGGGAGTAAAAATTCTGAAAATAGACTAAATTTTACTAGGACAGTTTAATTTTTAAACCAATTTATTGCGTAATCATGAAATGCCCATGTTCTAAAAACGAGTAACAATTTTATTTTTTATAAATCACACAATTTCACATGAAAATATCACAACATAACAATTAAAAACCTCACGACTGTCATCTACATATAATTATCTCTCATTTGAGCTATCAAACTTCATATTCCGTTCAGGATTACCAAAGATATAGTCCAAAATCAAAAATGCCCAAATGAGAAAAGTGCCGAAATTAAATGCACTACCCTAGTATTAGCGTTTTTTCGTCAGAATTTGGGTGGCGGTACGACGCCAAAGCCAATATTTTAGGCGCCGCCCTAAAAAGTTTGGCGTCGCATTGCTCTGAAATTTATGTACGCGAAAAAAACCGTTTAGAAAACAAAATTTTTTGGCACTAACAAATTAAGAATGCCTATTTTCAACGTGACCACTCTGAAGTTTCCTAAAAAAAAGTTTTTTTTTAAATTCATATTTTGTTAACGTTTCTGCTTTTGTTAGACGTCTGTTTAATTAAATAATAAAAATAATTTTAATGTATTCATTATTTTATTCACACAATCTATTAATTTTTATTAATACAATCTCAATGTTTTTTCTTTTACATTATTTTACATCAATATATTTTAATGTGGATTAAACCTACGTGGGACGATTGAGTAAAAAAAACATAACAAACAATAAAGCAATCATAAAACTTAAATCAATATACAGCATAAAATTATGTATTCGCGAGATTAAAACCATACGCAGTAAAACAAAACCATCGACTGCTTAAATATTTGAGAAATAAATTATAGTCTATAACAGACCTGTGCACGGTCTGAAAATGCCCCCCCCCCGTTTTATTGGAGGATTCGCCCCCCTCCCGCCAAAAAATGAAAAAGTACCCTAAAAATATGACACCATTTTTGACCTATGATGACGCCATCATCGCGAATTTTTCGCAGTTTTTAGCCTATTTCAATGTATTTTAAGCCATTTTAGACCTATTTTTACCTTATTTCCGCTTTTTTTGTCCCTTTTTCCCCTTTTCCCTTCTTTTTTCTCCTTTTTTTTTCTTTCCCCCCTGTTTGCCCCCTCCCGTTTCAAAAAAGTTGCCCCCCCATTTTGGAATTGCCCCCCTTCCCGTTTTAACCCGAGGGGGGGGGGGCAGTGCACAGGTCTGCTATAATGACTAACCATACTGGAATGCCCGGGTCACCCCTTCCCCAAACGCTCTGAGAGATAAACCACCCACACCTAATCACCTGCGGTCGCATTCTGACGCGCGGTTAAAAGTTACCCCAGGGTAACTTTTTTTTACGTGCTTAAGGATGCGAGTGAAAAGTCAATTTTACCTAGGTAAAACTCGGGTTAACTTTTTTCTATTGTTTTAAGAATAAGAATTTATCCAACTCCAGAGATGGTTAAATATTTTCTCCCGTAGGATTAATTTAATAAAAACTAAAATAGGCGCATTGAATCAATTTTTTATTTTGCGCGAGGTGGTTTTGCGGCGCGAGAAAAATAATTAAAATAAATTCATTGCAATCGTTTTCTGCCTCATATGCGGCAGATTTATTTATTTACAATATAGAATTATTTTTTTTATTTTCATTGAAATGGATTTATTGGGGTAAATATAAAGGTTTCTTCAGAATGCGACCCCTGTGCACGGTCTGTAAATGCCCCCCCCCCCCCCCACCCAAAAAGAAAACAGTACTCAAAAATTATGACACAATTTTTGACAATTTTTTGCAATTTTTAGGCTATGTCAATGCTTTTTAAACCATTTTAGATTTATTTTTACTTAAATTTCCCCTTTCTTGTCCTTTTTTCCCAAATCTCAACCTAAAGTTTGGTAGTTTTCACGACTAAACGCTAAAAATGGATACCTCCCCTAAAATAAAAAATTGGATTGTGGGTTGAAAAAAAATTGGATACTTCTCAACCCCAACCTTTTGTCAACGTATGCTTTTGGCTACGACCTCACTTACATTGATGTTTATTGTTTTACACCTGTATAAATATAATTAAAAACACTAATGAGATTATTATACCTTTTATTTTTTTTAACTAACACGAATAATAAAACCCTGAACGTGTAAGGCTATGAACTAAATTACACCTTTGTCAAAAATCTTTCAACGAACCTAAAATTAGCTAAATGTTTTCAACCCTGTGATTTATATTTTTTGCGGTTCAAACAATGAATCCTATAGTAATAGTGGGAGGAGTAAATGTTATTTTTAGCGCCCACGATTGTCCGGGTATTATATTTTTGTTTAAGGGAATACAGGGCTTTAAAAGACATGCGTGAATATACATAAACAATAGTGAGGGATAAAAAAAATACCGTGCGCAGGGATTAAAGGCAATAATTATTTAGACGAAACTGGCGCGTGTTTATTTTACTATGGGAGTAGGTTTGTTGGAAGCTCTCATTTTTGACTACTGTGTAATGAAAGTTTATTTATAAAAAATAAATAAATCAAGGAAGACTAGAATAGTATAAAGAATAAAAACGAATTCTGCAACATTGAATACAAGGTAGATAAATTATTTTAGGAAAATATTATAAAATGCATTTACACAATAAATAATAATGTTTACCCTGTGTTTCAGTTTTAACTCTAAACACAAAATTTCTCCATCAGTAGCAATAACACTAACAAGGTGACTCATGGTCAGGCTCAGGAAGGACGATATAATTTGAATTTCAGTACCTACGGGGTTTGTTTTGTTTTAAGGGGCTAACGATGACAGCAATTATTTTTAAGAACATTTTGAAATAATTTACTTAAACATTTTTGACTTCATTTTAGATAAAATTATCTTCGTATATTCAATTTTTTTTCGTAATTATTACAATTTTTCAAAATTATATGTTTTTAAACTTTAAAAACCCAAATAAAAAAACAAAAACACATTTAAAATGCTTTTTTAAAAATGGTTTTGTGTTTGCAGTTTAAACGGAATTAACACTTTGTGTAGTAAATTTAACTTTTTACAATAAATAAAATATTTTAGGATAATAATTCTTGTCGATTCTAACTAAAGGTAAACACAACGTGGCTGCAACAGTTGTTCGTTGGATTAGAAAATGTCTCCCATTAAGTAACCACTCAAATCACGAGAATTTGACGTCCCTATATATCAGCTCAGCCAATTATGATTTAAGGTGAACACTACAGAAAAAACCGCACAAACTTTGTACAGTCGCTATTCATTACAGCTGTAACCAATTTTTATAAACTACATACTGTATTAATCTTCATGTCATGAACATCATTTTTTGTATTTTGATAAAGCATGAAAATTAAAAATAAGCTGTGGGAATGGTCCACAAAGGGGATTCCGACGAATCGCAGGTTTTTTTTCACAAAATGACATATAAAATTTTTTTGTGCGTGTCGATTTTAAAAATGTTTTGTACGTAATTAGAAGACGAGTAGATAAAACTTTCCTGTTGTGTCAGCAAAATCGTATAATAATAACCCGAGAAAACCCGACACTTTGAAGAGTTTTTTTTGAGAAAATTTTATTAACTTTGGAGCCTAATTTCTCAGTAGATCTTTACACGATTTTTAAATAAACAACGCCAATGTTTCTAACTCGTTGAGTTCTCCATTTTGATATGTAGATTAATCTGTTTGTAAACAAATTTTCATTTTGTTTTGGGAAACTACATTTTAAAACGTTCGTTTAATAGTTGTTTTTAACAAAGAAACTGAGACACAACAGTAGCCGAGTGGTTAGAGCGTAGGACTCAGAAAACAAGAACACTAGGTTCGAATCCCCCTGGGTAACACCAAAAAATGTTTTTTTTTTAATTTTAATTTTTTAATTAAAAAAAGTGTACATTATTCAATACTGTATTCAACCCCGAGTACGTGCTTTGAGGTGGTTTTGAAGTAAAACCGGGGTAGAGTCAGAGTGTCCCCCCTAGGGGGGGGGGGTCGCATAAGGAGGGGGGTCGCTACCCCCCCCCCTAGGGGGGGTTGCGGGGGGGTCGCTAGGGGGAGTCGCAACCCCCCCTAGCGCCCCCTGGGGGTCAAATCAAAAATAAAGTTTAGATTCGTAATCAGGACCCCTGAAAACCCCCGAGTAGTTGTTTTTGGAAAAATCAAAGAAATTTTTGGAACTGTAGTGTTCTACCTTAATACGCAGTATTTGTTTGATAAAGTGACTTCAGATTCTCGTGATTTGAATGGTTATTTAATGGGGGAGATTTTTTAATCCAACCAACAATGGTTACAGCCACGTTGGGTTTACTTTTAATCTAAAATATTGAATTAAAGTTTCCTTGTGATCCTTTTAAAATTTAGTTTAACCCTTTAAAAACAAATAGTACAAAAAATTCCATTACATGCAAAAAATAAAATAAAATTTGAAGTTACGAAGTCAATTGTGTTCACTTTCTACCTTAAAAAAAGCAACATAAAAAAATTTCAGTAGTAATTTTTTTTCTTTTTTATACTTTTTTCCAAAGGAAAGGTCGCTGGTTCAAGCCCAGCTCCAAGCCCCAATTTTTCAATTTAATTGAAAAAGTGAGTCTTGAAGCAGAGTCTAGTAATATTTGCTAAATAATAAATTTATGATTATTAACTTCTATTAAGCAGCTTTGAAATTTGACATTTTCCGTCTAATTGCCAGGAAATGAAGTGAAAAAATTATTATTCATTGTTACGCAATTTCCAACAGGATGCCCAACTTCTATGCAAACAAAAACCAAGCTGGAAGATTTAATAAAGCACTTAGTCTGGAAGACTGCGAAAAACAAAACCATACGCATTTTCGGGCTTGCCTACAATTAGCTTTCTTCTTCTTTTTTATTTTTATTGCTATTAAAGAATAAAAGTGGAAACATCCCAACAATGCAGCCAACCGTAATTCCAACTGCTTTACCTAAAATACTAAAAAGCTTAATTATGTTCCTTAAGGTCTCTCCGGACAGTTTTTATTGCAGAGCGTTCAGTAGTAAACCAATTGCAATAAAGAGCAAAAATTACCCATTTTTATTTACACACAATTTATTTTTGAATTATTATACTTTTGGTTATTATAATATTTTAAGATATTCAAATGACGAAAATTTGACTAATTGGCGAAAAGCAGACAACAAATCCTGTTTACAATAATGATATTTTTTGAATTTTAGTGAAATAAATTTTTAAAATTTTAAAAAAATAAAAAAAAAACATTATTAAAATAAAAAAAAAAATTGTGGCTAAATCTGTTTTATGTGGGAATCGATCTCGGGACCTTTCAAAAAGGTGACGAAGCGCTAACCGACTACGCCACTGCTACCATGGAATGATGAGCTCCAAAAGCGATTTATAAACACACCCTCTGAAATAAATCGATAAAACGCACGACGCACGACAGAATTATTTATGCGTTAAAAAATACAAAAGATGTTATGGCCTTCCAAAAATTATAAATTTCAATTGAAATATACTATCTGGAGCTTTAAATTTTACCAAATTAAATTAAATCGAACTTTTAACGAAATTTTGAAAAAATTAACCCCCATTTTTCATGGAAAATTCTTTATTAAACCATAAATACAACAATATTTAGTTTCATTTTTACGTACGTAAAAGAGGTTAACTGTGTCTCTATTGGAAGTATTTTTTAAATAAATAGTGTGCAGTAAATATTTTTAAGGGTTTTAAAAAAATTTCATTGCAATTTGATTTTTAATATCAATTATTTCATCTACTTACAATAATATAATGAATGTTCACTTTATAATCGTGATATTTCTGCCTTTTTAACACTCATATAAATTTTTTAGTGAAATATCACTGTATTTCACAAGATCTCGTATGCCAAAAATCGCGATTTTCCATACTTAAGAAAACTGTCCGGAGAGACCTTAAATACAACGTAATTATTGTTTATTGTTTTTGTGTTATATTATTATATTTATTGTTTTCTCCTTCACTTTCTACTTTTCAACATAAGATTAAAAAAATAATTAGTGACTGATGTTTTTCTGTAAATTATTTTAATCATTGTATTATTGTATTTGAATTCTATAGTTTAGTATTTATGTAGCATTTATGTATTTATTTCTATGTTGTATTGTAAGTATGTTACCTTATAGTAACCTTTGCGACAATAAACTTTTCATTTCATTTTTTAATTTCATTATTATACTATTTTAAGGGTTTAGACAAATCAAAAATCAATTTTAACAACTGAGATTTAGATGTCCGATTGAAAACTACAGTTAACAAGATTTAAAATCATTCCAGAACAATAGCGAATTCATAACTTTTTATTTTGTATTTTAATCTCGACTCCATAACAACAAAAAGCGGGAGATTCGCAATTGTTAAAAATCACTATTAGCGTTTTAATTCTGCTTTAAATATTCTAAACCCGCATCAAATCAAATAGAATTCTTAACCGCTTATTTTTTGTTTTTATACTCCAAAAAGTTAAACAAGTAAGTAGCTGGGCGAAAATTGCTCATATTGATTTCATACGTTTTCACAAATCAAGGTTTGAAGATTTATATTTTAAAAATAATTATTATTAAGCAAAAATTCTTACTTATTAATCGCGTGTTTAAAAGTAAAAATTACCTATATTAGCCGTCCACCGTGCTTTGGAACTGTCCCATTGGTCGGGTGTCAAAGCGGGAAGTTTAACGCCCAGTTTTGCCACTATAAATTCCACATAATGCGCAAGACTCACTCCAGCAACATCTGATATGATATTTCCTATAACAGATTAACAAACTCTGAAATATTATGTTTTTTACTAATTTAGCGTTAAATAAAGCACTAGAATATGAACTTTTATTATTTTATTTAGCATAAGCATAAAAACTTTTTGTGCACTAGCATAAAAATTTGATTTTGAATTACCCATTCTTTTTTCATTGCCTTAGTGTAGGTGACTCTGCGCAGGTGCAAAATTTCAGCGAAACTTTTTCTACCATAGATAAAATATGAAAATGGGGGATAGGGGGGTAGGTAGGGTGGGGACCATCACCCTAGTCTGGAAATTTAGAATTTAAAGTCTGACCCCAACCCCTCCCCGTCGAAAAAGTTTAAAGTACTTTTTTATACTAACTGTTTTCCACAACGTGAATTTTTAACACAAAATCATGTTTTTACTCCATTTTTATAACAGAATAATAATAGCTTTTTATTTAATAAAATGTAGTAATATCTAATAAAAAATATTAAACTTTTAATGGTTGAAAAGTATTTTGCTTTGACATTGGACCCCAGCAGACCCCCCTCTAAGTTTCAAAATTTTTCACCTCGGATCGACCCCCCCTCTCTAGAAAGCCAGAGGGGTCCGAGCCCCCTCCCCCTCCCCTATTCCCTTCCCAAGGCCCCCTCAAAATTGGAAAAAATAGTCTCCCTTTTAGTAAAATATGAGATTAACGAGGAACGGGACACTTCCTAAATTTTAGGAGTGCCACTAAAAACTCTAAAACAGTGTTTATTAATATCGACTCAACAGAAATTCCATTTAATTTGTACAAAACCATATAAAGAATATTAACCAAATAACAAACCACTCAAGGTTTTCTCAAGTTTACATTTTTTTGCTCTGCACTCAGTAGTTTGCTTCATTTTTTGCAGAATTAGATGTTGTTGTTGCATTATCTGAAACTTTTTTTAATGATTAAATAACAGAACTAATATTTTACTATGTATAGTCTATGCATAGTTTAATTCTACTGTATCATCATTTCATTTTTTTTTTCTTTTTTTATCAACAACATCAAATTTGCGACTTAAGCGCCGCCAACATAAACTATAATTCTAACAAAATATCAACATAGCTGACATATCTTAAATGACTTTAAAGGCTAAAAAAAGCGCTTATTTAAGTCGGTTTTAAAACTTTTCTTGAACGCATCCAAAGAATCTACAGTTACTTGAGACGGGAGTAGATTGTTACAAGGTATAACCACCTTATTTGCAAAAGAAAATTTCCTTGCATTAATTTGACTTTCTTCAACAGCCAATTTATAGAAATAAACACGAGTGGGTTGCAGGTTAAACTTAAAAAAATCATTGGCTTGCAAATTGTTTAAGCCATGTATAATTTTAAAGCACTCATATAAATCAGTTTTGTCTCTTTGATCCTTTAATCTTTCTAAACCTAGGTAATCAAGTCTTTGTTCATAACCAACAGGTAACAACTTGCATTTATAAAACAACCTCCTAGTGAAATTTTGTTGCACTTTTTCCAATGTGTTTATATCTTTCTATAATAAGAGTTCAAACTGCACTAGCGTACTCCAGAATCGGTCTCACATGAGACTTTTACGCTCTGAGAAGATTATATTAGAGTTTCAATTGAATGTTCTAAAAATTAGTGATGTCACTGTCATTGCTTTTTTTTCTGTAATTTTACAGTGTTTAGAGAATTTCATAGATATATAAACACCTAGGTCACGCACCAATTCTGTAGTGGCAAATACATTATTACCAAGCTTATATTTACAAATTAACTCTTTGCTATGATTTTGAATATGAAGAACTTCACATTTTATGATATGATAATTGCAATTGCCAGTCTTTTGACCAGCTGTATATTCTATCTAAATCTTCTTGAAGTTTTAAGATTTCAATGTGGTAGTCTTTGGATAAAGATTTTGCTAACAACCTTATATCATCTGCAAAGAGTCTAATTTGTGACTGCTTAAAACAATCAGCAATATCATTAATATATATAAGAAATAGAAATGGGCCAAAAACAAAACCCTGAGGAATTGAACGTTTTACAGGAAATGATTTGGATACTGAGTCATTAATTACAACTTTAATATCCCGCCTAACTAAAAATTCGTTTATCCATTTTAAAAATTTACCAGAAACACCATATTTTTCTGGGTTTTATAAGAATTTTTGATGTGACACACTGTCAAAGCCCTTGGCAAAATCCAAGTATATGACATCAATTAGAAGTTTATTTTTTAGTGCCTGCGTCCACTCATTAAATGTTTCCAACAGCTGTGTTATTGTGGAACTTTTTGCTTTAAAACCATGTTGAAACCTCGACAAAATGATATGTAAAAAGACTAGAAGTTCTTCTTTAACAAGCTGCTCCATTAGTTTACAAGAAAAAGATGTAAGTGAAATTGGACGATAATTTTATTTTAGGCTTTTGGTGCCTTTTTTAAACAGTAAGTTTAATAAAGCTATTTTCCAATCAAGTGGTAATTTTAAAAAATCAAAAAACATCTGAAAGATTATTGCCAAAGGTTCAGCAATAACTTTGGCCACGCGTTTTACAAAGTAAGCTGGAAAACAGGTGTTCCAGACAATTTGTTTTGGAGTTTTTTTTAGGGCTTTAAATACCTTTTTTGTGGTAAATACTATGTTGTCCAACTTATTTGGTGTTTGGTGTATATATTTGTTTATATATATTTGTGTTTATATATATTTGGTGGATTAAAATTTGGTAAGGTAATCATCAGTAAAAACGGAAGCAAAGTACTTTCCAAACAGTTCAACTTTTTCACACTCTTCACTTACAAAAGTCCCGTCTTACCTTTTAATTGGTGGGATGGTTTGTTTTGTTTTAATTTTACTATTAACAAATTTATGAAAATTGTTTAAACCCCCTGAATTTAGAATTTTTGTCTCTTTATTAGTGATAAAATCTCTAAGTTTATTTTTGTATACTTTGCAATTTTTTTGTACTCTGATCTTGACTTTTCATCAATATAAAACTTAAGCTAAAGTTTTTTCTTTTGATTTTGTAGTTTTTTTATATGTGTTGGATATTGTATAATTTTTTCTTATTTGTAAATAATTTTTTTCCAGGGACATGTCTATTAATTCCTAACAACAATATATCCTTAAATTTTTGCCAAGGATTTTCTACTGTGCCACATTCCTCAAATAAAATTTTCCAGTTGATTGTAAATAAGTACAAACTTAGCACATCATAATTTGCTTTTAAAAATTCTGGTATGTAATTTTGAATCTTATTCTTTTAGGCCTGTCAAATATTTTAAGATTAATTTCAGATAAAATAGTGTCATGGTCTGATTGTGAAAAACTGGGCGCAACAGTGACATTATTAAAAATTTCTCTATCGTTTGTGAACAAAAGATCCAGATTTATTCTCACGAGTTTGTTGTGAAACAAGCTGATACATACCTAGCTCAATAAAAACTGAAACCAATTATTTTCATTTTGTGTGTTTGAAATTATTTTAACTGAAGACCAATCTACCCCTGGCAGATTAAAATCTCCAGTTAAAACAATGGTTCCTACAATGTTTTATGTTAAATTCCTAATTAGCTCAAATATTAAGTTATCTTTTTCTTTGCTAGTACTAGGTTGTCTATAAATACCAATGAATTCCAGTTTAAATAACTTCTGTAAAAAAATTTCAACCGCTACTAGTTTTATTGCATCATACTTTTTTCTCAATTTCAAATTCAACTACTCAAAATTTTTAATTAATAGAACTTTTCTTTTGTTTGCTGTTGTGGCACAGATTGTTGCTTCAAATAAGCTTTTTTCGCTGTTCCTTTGGCTACAAGGAAATTGTTCCGTTTTAAACTTCTGATCCATGATCTTCATTAGGAGCGGCAAAACTGCCAAAGACTTGTCAGCAAATAATAATGCAGAGACTTCCGTCACGTTTTTCTCCTAGCTGTTGCCGTTATAAACAGTACTCCACCTCTTCGCCGCTACTGTCAATCCCTTCAATAAACATTAAATTCTGTTTTTGATAATCATTGCGTTTGAAGTTGTTTCAGATAATCATTGCGTTTGAAGTTGTTTCAGTGAGCCACGTTTCACAAATAAAGCAGATATCAACAGCACCATAAATAAGATTTCTCCTGAAATCAGAACATCAAGCTCGTCTAAGGAGTTAGCAAGGCTTCTTGCATTCATACACAAAATATTTATACTTGGTATATGTTTTAATTTATGGTGATCAGGTCGCATAATATCCTATTTTGAAACATTTAGGGGAGCCTTGAGAGTGATGTTGAACAAAAAGGGATCACCATCAGCAGAATACCGAAGCAAAACTATTTTGTTCTGCTCTCTAAGCTACCAAAGTTTGCTGAGCAACTCCTTTTGACAGACTCGCTGTTTCTCATTCAGTGACAGCCTTACATAAACTTTGTCAAATTTAGTGACCCCTCTCAGTCGTCTATATTTATTAATAAGTCTTATTTTCAGGAGTCTGGGCCAGTCACCAGCTTTTCCAATACAAAAAGATTCAACTGGCTGCATGACCTCACCGAATCACCACTATTCAGAGTCTTTAATAACTCGGCCACATTTTCTTTTTCCTTTTTACATAAATCACTCTCCGGAAGGCCAGAAACAACCAGCATTGTCTTGTGTTCTTTTTTGACCTCCATGCGCTTAAAATAACTGTCCATCATTGGGATTAGAAGTTCAAAAACTCTTCTGCAAACAGCAGCCACCATCTGGGTATCGACACCAGAAGCTTGTTCTTTCTCTATCCTGACGAACCTCTCCTTTAAATCTGCCAACTTCTGCTGTAGAACCGCATTCTCTGCTTCCAGTCTGGCAATTTGATCATCCTTTTTGGTGATTCTGGTCGATGACATTTTAATTTCTTGTGACTTTCTTTTTTAACGTAACTGGGTAAAAAGCTCACTCAATAAAACAAAGCAATTATGTCATCGTCATGTAAATTTTTCTTATGTCAGCATAAGCCTCAAAAACTTGGGTAAAAACCTTAACTTATCTCCCCTCAGTGGCGTGCCCAGAATTTCATTTTGGGGGGGAGGGAGCAATACTAACCCGGAAGGGAGATCTGAGGGGTCTGGGGGGCGAGAGCCCCCACCGGGGTCAAGGGGCGGAGCCCCTTGTCAAGGGGGTCCGGGGGAGAAAATTTTCAATTTAAGGCGTTAAAATACAGTAGAAATTTTAACTTCAGATGATACTTATTACAAAATTTAAGGTTTTTTTATACCTACACATTTAAAACATGTGTTTAAAACGTTAATCAAACGATAATAGTGTTTATAGTAGTTTTATTAAACTGTATACCTTAACTACTGAACGGGATAATCGATTTGTAATCGAAAAACTAAGATAAATTGTCAATTTAAACTACCCGCGTAGCGGGGAAATTTTGCTTTTTTGACTATTAATATGCTTTTGGAAGGCATCAGGAAAGTTTCTGTATTAATATTAAAGAAAAAAATTTTTCTCTCCCAAAATTTAAAAAACATAAGGGGAAAATTCGGCTTCGCCAGATTTCGGGGGGGGGGGGCGGCCGCCCCTCCCCCTGGGCACGCCACTGTCTCCCCTATGCAGATTATGCAAAGAACAGGCGCTAAGACAAGCCAGGAGGGGCGATAGCCAGAGAGGGTATCCCAAAAAACAGTTTTAGTGTTTTTACTGGCTCAAATTCATAGCTTCAAAATTACAGATTTTTTTGTATTATTATAACAGAGAGGTAGCTTACCTATTCCTGCAGCGGCCATAGTGGAAATGCCAAAAGTGACTCCGATGGTGATATCAATATACTCCCCTGCCACGATCATGATCAAATTGTCCAGAAATCCGAAGCCAACGAAAGGAAGGAGGTTAACCAGAAAAATAGCCCGCGTTTGCTCCCGAGACAGAGGTTCTTCTTCTTCACTCTCCTCAACCCCCGCTTCCTGAAAAAAAGTAATAAATAAGGCAAGACGATATATTTATAAAAATAGATGAGGTCTTTTTTTGAGGCTAGATATAAATAGCAGTTTTAGTTAACGAAAATCGGTTAGACAAAGGATTACAATTTCTCTCCGTTATGTTATGGCCCTCACAGACTTTTATTTCTTTCTTTTAATCAGGAAAACAATAAACAAATTCCAGTATTGTTATAAAATTTGTGTTCTGGTCTTTGCAGGAATACCTTCAAGCTTTATTCAGTACGACGTTAAATAAAATCACTTAAAATATAATATGTAAAAGGCATACATGGGCACGGGGGGGGGGGGGTTGGGGGGGGGGTTAACCCTCTCTAGTTCTGAGAAGTGGGGTTTAACCCCCCCGACTTATAAAGTGGGGGGGGGGGGAGAAAAAGTTAACCCCCCCGATTTTGGAAAAATGAAGAGAAAAAAAATGCTCTTTAAAATGACTTCTAACTCTGCCTCCAAACTTAGTTTTAAGGTCAAAATGAAATGTTTTAAGCAATAAAAAGCGCAAAAATGCAATAAAAGTGACTTTTTAACCTAAATTTAGTTTTTTTTACCTATTTTTCCTTCAAAATCGAAAAACGATATGGGTAAAAATGCACGCTAGAAAAAAAAAAAAAACGATATGGGTATTTTGCGTTTCTCGGATTTTAACCCCCCCCCCCCCTAATTTGGGTTTTAACCCCACCCCTCCCCACCGGCCTTTCCTATGGTAAAAGGGGTCTTGAAAAGTGCACCCACCGAAAAGGCGACATTTTGGGCAATTGGAAAAAATTAAGGGTGCCCTACCCCGATCCCCCAACTTTTAAAATTTGACACCGTACTATTTTCTAAAATTCTAAAATGATGCTTTTATTCCATCTGTTCCAAGCCAAACTTTGGGTATAAATTTAGGTTTATATTTAATGTCCTTTTAGTAAATAAACAATAATTTGTACGCTTTAATGCTCAAAAAACTTATTTTAATTTATGAATTTTAATATTATTCCTAAAATAAAAAAAAACTGAAATCAATGTTGGAAAACATATTTGAAGCAGCTTCGTCTCCTCTGTTGTAGTTTGCCAATACTTCCTTCAGGATTGGTCTTCTTGACCGTCCGGCACGCTCCTCGCTTTGCTGACCCCCTCTTCCCACTCTCGGAGGAGATCGGTTTCCAGAATCCAGACCTGCACGTGGTGGGAATGCAAAACGTACCCATAGGTGGGCAGCCTCTCGGATTTTGGGGGGGATATAGGGGGTGTCTGGCAAGACCCAAATTGTGAGGGGGTGTACCCAATATTTCCGCGCTGCCTTAAAATCGGCTTAAAACGCGCAAAAAAACGTAAAACAAGCTTATAAATGCTTTAAAATTGTGTAAAATTAAAATAAGACCTTATTGCAACTTATAAATTTTATTTTTTCATTTTTTTAATAATAATGTGTTTATATATTCTTAGAATTAGATTAGAAATCATAGTTTTTTTTAAAATAATTACGTAATAATAGAATAGTAATTATATTGTCTTGATTATAAAGTGAAGTATCACAAACTTTTTAATCCATAATCTTATATTTAATTAAAGATTATATACATACAGAGGCGTAGCCAGGGGGGTCTAGACCATAGGTGGGCAGTGGGGGGGTTGGGTGGTGTTATACCCCCCAAAATTTCAGATTTTGCTGACACCCCCTAAATTTGGGGTACCCGGGGACATCCCCCCCAAATTCGCCTCCGGGAGAAAAATTTTTAAGCGTTATAAAGGGACTAAAAAAATTTTCCGCGCTTCGCGCGGAGTGTTTATTACCTTGTTTGTGTCATTACTTCATTTTTTTCCCTATTATTCAATAAAAATATATTTACAAATATATTTATTATTCAATAAAATAAATTTATATATAGTACACCTATGTTATCAGTACTATTTTTGTTAGGGTACTATAACTTTAACCATATTCATACGCAAAATTTAAAGACATCAGGCAATAAATAGTTTTGTTATATACAATTTTATTTCATCGCCATATTAATTTTGAAGATCAAACAAAATTGTATATAAATTAGGTAAAAAAAATAAAGTAAAATGTGTGTTTGCGCTATCACCAGGGGACAATTTTTAAGCAGGTTTTTGTACATATTTCTAAAAATTTTCGCCTCCGGTGGCTAAGAGGACACCCCCCAGACCTCCCGGCCGACGCTTCGCGTCGGCTGGCGCCGCTACGCGGAGCAGGCGGCTGCGCTTCGCGCCGTTTCTATGACTCTTTATCTCCCCCCAAGCCTCCCCCCGAAATGAAATCCTGAATACGTCACTGCCCCAGGCTACGCCCATGTATGTATATAATCTTTAATTAAATATAAGATTATGGATTAAAAAGTTTGTGATACTTGACTTTATAATCAAGACAATAAAATTACTTTTCTATTATTACGTAATTATTAAAAAAACTATGATTTCTAATCTAATTATAAGAATATATAAACACATTATAATTAAAAAAATTAAAAAATAAAATTTATAAGTTGTAATAAGGTTTTATTTTAATTTTACACAGTTTTAAAGCATTTATAAGCTTGTTTTACGTTTTTTTATGCGTTTTAAGCCCATTTTAAGGCAGCGCGAAAATATTGGGTACACCCCCCTCAAAATCTGGGTCTCGCCAGACACCCCCTCCCTAAAATTTGACCCCCCCTTATACCCCCCAAAATCCGAGAGGCTGCCCACCTATGCCCCCCCCCCCCCCCCCAAAAAAAACCCCAAAAAACAAAACCAAAAAATCTATAACCACCCCAGTTAACACCCACCCGACCAACCGATGGTCTCTAGACCCCCTTTTGGGTCGGCAAACAGAAAATTTTGGAGTTCGACCCCCCTTTTGGGATGCCAAGGATAAAAACTTGGGGGTCTAGAACAGTGGCGTGCCCAGAATTTCATTTGGGGGGCGGTATGGGGGGGTAAATACTAACCCTGAAGGGGGGTCTGGGGGCGGGATCCTCCCAGAGGGGTCAAGGGGCAGACCCCTTGTCAGGGGGGTCCGGAAGGCAGAATTCCCCCCCCCCGGGGAAAAAAAAAAAAAAAAAAAAAAAAAAAAAAAAAAAAAAAATTTTTAATTTAAGGCGCTAAAATACACCAGAAATTTTAATTCCAGATGATGTTTATTACAAAATTTAAGGGTTTTTTTATCCATTTACATTTAAAACAGGTGTTTAAAACGTTAATAAAAGCTTAATATGTTTAATTAGTGTTTGTTGATAATAGGAGAAAAAATGAAGTAAATGACATAAAGAAGGTAATAAACACTCCGCCCCAAACACCCCAAAAATTTTTTTAGTCCTTTTATAACGCTTAAAAATTTTTCTACGGGAGGCGAATTTGGGGAGGGGGATGTCCCCGGGTACCCCAAATTTAAGCAGGGGTGTCAGCAAAATCCAAAATTTGGGGGGGAGGGGTACAACCCACCCAACCCCCCCCCCTGCCCACCTATGGTCTGAAGTGAAATATTAATAAAATTCGAAAAGTTAATACCTGTCACAAATAATCACTTATCTTGTCTTAAATGCAGTCGCGCGGAACATTAAAAATGCTTTCATCAAAGAACAACTTAGATAAAAAAATATTTAAGTTGTAAAATAACTTAATAAAACAAACGATTGTTTTTATAATAGTTTTACCCTTGATTTAAAATTTTTTAAAAATTAAAAAAAGTTTACGTCTGATTCTTCAGTAGGGGGCTGAAGGGCGGAGAGAAGCAGGGCTTTTTCTTCAGGAGTTAGCCGATCAATAAGTTCGTGTGCTTGGTGCTCGGAGTGAATTTTCAGTTTCGGCCCGTACATTCCCCAGTAGTGGTGTCCTTCCAACTCATCCTGTCACAAGAGATGCTATTTCATAACAATTCAAAATGGGCTCAAATGCGGAGGCAAGGCATTGTATATTTAATTTGTCTAATTTAAGTTAATTTTATAAGTCAAAGGGTTTTAAAAATCATCTAAAGGTTTTTAAAATCATTTGGTACTTTATGCAGTCAAAACAATGCAGACAATACAGCATCATGTCATAGAATATCCGTAATTTTTTCCATTTCTAAGGAATAGCCAAAAGCTTGCGATAAATCTATTTTACTGCGAACAAAACCTAACTAATCAGTCTTCATACCAAATTGTACTATTCGTGAAGTATTTTTAAAATTTGGCAAACTCAAGCACTGGTAAAACTATGCGGATACCTGCGGATGTTTTTTAAAATTCGGCAAACTTAAGCATTGGTAAAACTTTGCGGATGCTGCGGATGTAAATTTTGGGGATCAACACTACTAATAGGTATACAATGCGGACTACGGCTTTTCTAATTTTTTTAAATAACATCCCTGGTGGTCTTTTTTGCGTTTCGATTTCTTCTTTGGTTTAGTCTCTTCTTTCCCTTTAGTTTCTTCGCTTGAAGAGTTTGTCGAGTATGGCCGATGATCCACCTTTCTACAGTTTCTTAATTCATTTGTTTGTGGCGAAAAAACAAAGTTTTTATTAAAAAACAAAACTGAAGATTTGTTCTGAGGTAAGCGTTGAATTGCATTACTGACACTTTCGCTGATTATTGACTCCCCTTCTGATTTATTTTGGTCTATCGTAACTGGAGAATTCGTTTCAAAAGTGAAAAATTCGCAAGACAAATTTTTAAAGCTAGCGGGACGAGGTGGTTCATTGATCACCTTTAATTCTTTAAAACTTTGCAACAGAATTTGGTCCTTGGTGTATATTTCGTTTAGCTGCTTAGACTGAGAATTGGTCGACCTAGATTGATCGGTAGGTTTTAAAGGATTTCCCGCAAGGCATCTAATACTACTGGCATTTATGTACAGATCGACGAATGGCTTAAATCGTTTTAGTGAAGCGGGAGGAAGTTTAGCGGAAGTATTTTTGAAAGACGAGGTATAATTGAGGTGCCTCTGCTGAGGAGAAGCTGTTATATAAGGAGACTGCAAAAGTTTCCACGCTCGCCCGCAACCGCAGATGGAATTTCTAGGCAACATTTCAGCGGCGGCGAATATAGCACCTTAAACATAAATTTTATTAGCAACTCGTTTGCAGAGAGAACTTGACACATACGGATTAAGACATAATGGGTAACTACATAAAGGCATAATGGGTAACTACTACGCCAGTAGTAACACCATAGATGAACAAGGGGGAGTAGTGTGGGGTCCCCCCCCCCCTAGCATCGAAATTTTGCCCCCCCCCCCTAGAAAAAAATCCAGGGGGCTTCCCCCTCCCCCAAATTTTTGAATTTTTTACCACTGACCCCCTCTAGATTTTGAATTTTGACCCCCCTCCCCTCTCGAGAAAATTTTAAGTACTTTTTTTATACTAAATTTCCTTCCAAAAACGTAAATTTTTAACACTAATTCATGTTTTTACACCCTTTTTATACCTAAATATCGCTTTTTATTCAATAAAATGTAGTATTATCTTATAAAAAACTATTATTAAACATTTAATGGTTTAAAAGTATTTTGTTTCAGAAATTGGACCCCACTTTACCCCCCTCTAGGTTTCAAAATCTTCCACCCCGGTCGACCCCCCCCCCTAAAAAGCTAGGGGGGGTTCGACCCCCCTAGGTTTCCCCCTCTAGATTTTGAAATTTCATTTACCCGGGGTAAACACCCCCCTAGCTTTTTGACCGTGTTCATCTATAAGTAACACAACTACTGGCAAGTATAAGAGGCGCTGTAAAGTAAATCAAAAATCAGTCCGTATGGTGCAGTGGTAGCACACCTAAGATAAACAGGCCTGGAAATGAAGGAAAGGAGACCTGGGTTCGAATCCCCGTACGGGTATTTTTTTTGTCTCCAAAAAACGTCATCTTACCTCGCCTCCAGTTATGGGTCGTCACAAGTGGTACCTTCCCCACCAAGATTGAAGCGCGCAGCCTTCTTATCTAACAAACTATAAGGTCCGAGCCACACGTCCACCACTAGTCCACGCCCTGCTCCTTGGAGCTAGCTAACCCTAGTTACAACCTGACGGTCACGAAAAGGCGGGCAAGGGCGCATATGTGGTGTAACAATGGACGTGTATCGCTCACCAAACATAACGTCCAGAAATATGAGGCCGAATAAATCGAGTTTTTGAAAAAAAGAATTTTATTATGTATTGTATAACCATAGATGAACACGGTCAAAAAACCAGAGGGGGGTGTTTACCCCGGGTAAATGACATTTCAAAATCTAGGAGGGGGGTCCTAGGGGGGGGGGTCGAACCCCCCTAGCTTTCTAGGGGGGGGGGTCGACCCAGGGTGGAAGATTTTGAAACCTAGAGGGGGGTCAGGTGGGGTCCAATTTCCGAAGCAAAATACTTTTAAAGCATTAAAGGTTTAATAATAGTTTTTTTTATAAAATAATACTACTTTTTATAGAATAAAAAGCGATATTCAGATATAAAAAGGGTGTAAAAACATGAATTTGTGTAAAAAATTCACGTTTTTAGAAGAAAATTTAGTATAAAAAAAGTACTTAAAATTTTCTTGAGAGGGGAAGGGGGGGGGGGTCAGATTTTAAAATCTAGGGGGTCAGGGGTAAAAAATTCGAAAATTTGGGGGGAGGGAAGGGCCCCCCTGGATTTTTTTCTAGGGGGGGAGGGCCCGAAATTTCGAGGCTAGGGGGGGTGGAACCCACCCTAACCCAAAATATAATAATACTATATTTATGTAGCTGTAATAGTTAAAACGAAGACTTTAAAACTGAAACAATTAGCTGTTTTGTTTTCAGCTTCTTGGCTGAAACATGAGCGATACTTGACCTGTAATTTCCTGCCTCAATACCTCATTGACTGACGTGCTGTGTAAGACTAATGTAACACTGTCAAGCGATGGCTCGACAGTGTTACATTACCTTTCATATTTATAAGGCGTCATATTTCTGAAACATTAACACAACGGGAGTTGCTATAAATTTTTGATACAAAATTTTCTAAATAACTAAAGCATGTGTGACTGATTTCATTAGTTACATGGCGTTTTCAAACATACAAACAAAAATAATGAAACAATAAGCATAAGAGTTTAATACGAAAGAAGGTTTTTGTTTAAAAATAATTTCTAAATTCTAAAAAAAGGTTTTTACTTGGGGGAATAGGTGCCTCCCAGATTTTTTTTTGGGGGGGTATACCCGAACCCGACCTCCGAAATTTGGGAGAAAGGGAGTCTCATTTTTTTGGGTATACTTCAAATACCCCATTTTTAGCGTTTTTAGTACTGGGATCCCTCAAATTTTAGGGTGGAGGTGTATGGGGTCCCTCCAAGTTTTAGGGGGATGGGGGTTGTCGGCAGTAATCGGGATATTTTTTTTTGGGGGGGGTTATAACAAAAAATATATAACATTAACCTCCTGCCCTTCCCACCTATGCTTGGGAGCCAATGCCTAAGATAATTTTAAGTAAAACAGTTAAGTTTTACGTTTTATGCTTAATTTTTGTAAAAAATGTTGTGTTAATTGTTTTATGGAAGATGTTTTCTCTTAAAATAAAAATTCCTGAAATAATGTGCAGTGATTTGGAATGCTTTGACTGGACAGAGAACCTTAGTTTTTGCCTGATTTTAGGGGGGAGGGGTGTTAAAATCCGAGGAACGCAACGCATTCTTACCACATCGTGTTTTATGTATAAGATTTTACTCATGATGATTTCAATTTTGCACGTAAAAAAAGTAAAATAGATAAAACTAAAAAAAACTTTTTATCCCATTTTTAAGTTTTAATTAGTTTTTTAAAACTCATTTTATCCTAACAATTATAGTTTGAAGGTAGTTACTTTTAAAAGTCATTTTAAAGAAAAAAATTTCTTCAGTTTTATAAAAACTACAGAAAAAGGGTGTGGTGGGATTAAGCTAAGCTATCTTTTCTGAATTGGGAAGAGTGGCTAAAGACTTAAAATCAATTCTAAGTTTTACCGAACTTAGAATTTGTTCTTTATTATTCGGGTAACCTCTCCCGGCAAATAGGGTGATTATTATGGGTGATTTGGGCTATTAGGCTAAATGAAAGCCTTCAGAGTTAATATCCTGGGAAATTCATTTAAAATTTTTTTTGAAGTTTTTTTATTCAAGGATTTCACTAATACTTTGTAGTGTCCCACACTTGTATAAGTATAGTAATATGGCAAGAAAAAAAGGCATAGAAATGTTGTAAATACTGCTGTCCGTGGTGTTTCATATTCCCGAAATAAAATTTATTTGCTAAAGCAATATTTTTTAACATAAAATGATTGGTTACGTACGACGAGTATGACATTATTGAATTAAATTGGTAATTATATTTACCGGTTTCAGGTATTATTCAACTAAAAGCTGGAAATTTAATCGCATGATTATATTATTAACTAAAACAATACCACCAGTAATAGAACAATGCATACGCAATAGCAGGGCGTAAAAATTTAATGTGTAAGAAACAATTGAGGCAACTAAAACTTAACAATTAGCATTAAAACCAGATAGCCTGGTGTTTATATTTTAGCTATAGCTGTTATAACAGCTATTCTAATTAAAACACTTGCCCAGTTTTTAAAAGGTTTTTTAAAGTATCTCCGGTGGTGTAACGACTTAAAAAATAATAAAGAACCAACGACTGCGTTCTTCACCACAATTTAAACCTGTATAAAGATTCACAAAATGGTTCAGATTATTTAAAAGGTTTTATTAGTCGCGATGAAACACAAATTTTTTCGGTTTTTATTAGAACTCAACACAGAATCTAAAATATTGTAAACCCAGTTTTAAAGATGTGCTAGTCAATATTTACTGGCGGTTATAAAAGTTAAAATGAATAAAATCCAATTTAGAGGACTATGTTCGAAATCAACTTGTTTTGTTGAAAAAAATTATGATTAAAAAATCTCTTGGTATTTAACATGTGTTTTTTGTAATTATAAACAATTTTCTAAACACGAAATAAGAGAATAAAATGCTTTCATAATTTTCAAATTTCAATTTATATGGCTTTAAAATATTTTATTATACATCATAAAGGGTAGGCAATGTAATTGATTTAAATAGTTATTTTTCAGGATTTTACAACCATTCTTATTTAGTGGTGGTAATTGTGTCGTTTGAGACTTAATTTTAGTTTATTAAAAAAAACATACGAAACGAAACAAAATCACACAGGTATATCACTGTATAATAGTAACTTAAAACAAACACCAATTAGCATAACAATCCAAAATTTCCACAATAAAACACCTACAACGTTTATTGCAAAAAAATGTACGAAAATAGTTTCAGCGGTAAAATTTCCAAAAATCGTCAAAATTTAATACTTTTGCGGAAACTTCCATTGACTGAATCAAAACGAACGGCTGTAATAAAATGAAAACCTATATACTGCTATTTAAATATTCATTGTTATTCTGCACGTTTATTACAAAAAACAGTGTGTACCAAAAGCTCTGGACCAAAAGCTTTGGAGTGATTTGTTGATTTTATGGTGTTTTTAATTTTTGTAGTTGTGATATGTTTAGGTTCTTGATTGAGTTTTTTTTTAATATTTCTGATTAATTTTCGATTTTCTTTAGGTGTTTTGAAGGGTTTGTTTGGAGTGAATTGTTTATTAAAGTTGTTTGTTAATAATTGAGGGTCATTAATTAAATTTCCATTGAAGACTTTTGCACAATTTGTCTGTACCAACTGAAAAAAACTAAAAAAATATCATTTTTAGTAAATTTACAACATAAAAACTAGATAAATGTTTGTTTACAAGGCTTATTTTTCACCATTGACTTTTTTATTATTTTAGACCCTTTTTATTAACTTAACATTTTAAAGTATTTTTTAGCTATTTTAAATATCCCCCTTCCTTTCTCTCTATTTTGACATACACAAAAATCACACTTTCCCCTTTGGCGGTTTTTGAGATTTACCTCTGAGTTAAACCCCCAGCCCCAGTGGCGCGCGCAGGGGGGCGGGGGCGTCTCCCCCCCCCCGGAATTCGGCGAAGCCGGATTTTTTCGTAAGGAGTACCCTAACGTTTTTTGAATTTTGGGAGAGAAAAACTTTTTTTCTTTAATATTAATACAGAAACTTTCCTGATGCCTCCCAAAAGCATATTATAGTCTAAAAAAACCAAATTTTCCCCGTTGCGCGGGTAGTTTAAATTAACAATTTTTCTTTATTTTTTGATTTCAAATCGATTATGCCGTTCAATAATTAAGGCATACATGTTAAATAAAACTACTATGAACACTATTAAGCTTTTATTACCGTTTTAAACACATGTTTTAAATGTAAAAGAATAAAAACCTTAAATTTTGTAGTATGTATCATCTGCAATTAAAATTTCTAGTGTATTTTAACGCCTTAAAATAAAAATTTTCTTCCCCAGGAGACATTCTGCCCCTGGATCCCCCTGACAAGGGGCTCTTCCCCTTGACCCCGCTAGGGGCTCTCGGCCCCCAGACCACCCATTTGTGGGGGGCTGGCGCCCCCCAGACCCCCCTTTAGGGTTAGTATTACCCCCCACCCCCCCCCCCCCCCCCCCCCCCCTTCCGCTCCCCCCCCCCCCCCCCCCAAATGAAATCCTGGGCACGCCACTAAGTGTGTACAAAATTATGTTACCGGAAAAGTATTTGAAGCGAGATTATTTCGTCAACGCAATACTTAACTAATCGTATATAATAACAACTAAAAGTAAAATTGAAAACCTTCTAACCCGCCTATCGTTACCACTATGTTCATTTATTATATTTTTTAGTGTACATCAGTTCTGTATAAACTATAGTTATGTATGATCAATGGCAATGCCAAGGCAAACGTGATATTGATATTATTTGTTTTCAGAGGCTAACATAAAACTATCATTTTTTGATTCAGTAAAAAGTTAGTAGCAGAACACAACCCATACAAGAATTATACCGTAACGACAGTTAAAACACTAATTTTAAATGTAAAGCAATTTTTTAGATCCCTGTCTTTTTTAAAATATATAAAATTCTGTTAATATCATCTTTTGAAAATTACATTTCTGCAATGTAAGATTATAAATTTTTGATAAAAACTTTTTAAAATAAGGGATGTTAATCTTAAAGTTTTATTCAGTTTTGTTAAAAATCTATCTTTATTTTGTACCTAAAAGATCGAAAAAATTGGCGTTTCCAAGGGAAAAGCATAATAACGTAAAAGAATGTCCGACTGTACACTAAATTTCCGAAAAAAAAATTTTGCTAGAAAAGTCGCACATGGGCACATGTTTTTGTTTTTTGTTGTAGAAAAATAATTGCAGTGCGAAAAAAGCAGCATTTGAGTGCAATGAAAGTTGAAATTTTTTCCAAGAAAACTAGTAGTACGTTAAAAATCGGGGAAAACTAGCAGAAAATGGCGGATTTTTGCAAAAAAAGTCGCACAAACTGGCGCATGTACCATTTTTCTAGCAAAATTTTAGTCAAAAATTTAGTGTACAGCCCAAATTTTAGGGGTGGTTTTGGTGTTGTTGTTGTTGTTTTAGGGGACTTTGAGCTAAATTTTAGTGTACAGTCGGACAGTCTCTTGCGTTTTATTATCCTTGATAGGGGTAAACTCCCCTGAATTCTTTCTTTTCTTTTGTATTATCACTCAGTTTAATTTTCAATAACTTTGACAACAGTTGTATTCAGTAGCGTCTTCCGCCACCCCGGCCACCACCGCCACGCCCACCGCCGTAGCCTTGCTGCTGATAAGCTGAGCCTTGGTTATATCCGCTGCTTGATTGGCCGTATCTTTGATAGTCTCCGCCTCCTTGCATGTAGGCAGGCTGGCCGAAAGCCGTTTGTTGGTAACCACCTTGTTGTTGATAGCCTCCATGCTGTTGTTGTTGGTATTGAGGCAGTTGATAGCCTCCATGCTGCTGTTGATACCCGCCTTGCTGCTGGTATTGTGGCTGTTGGTATCCGCCATGCTGTTGTTGCTGTTGATAGGCTGCTCCTCGCTGATGTTGCTGGTTATTGTGGATTTGAAAACCACCACCTCTCCCACGACCTCCTCTGTCTAAAATATAGCTTCATAAGGTCAGGCTAAAAATTAAAAAGAGTAGAAAATTTAAGATACTTAATATACATTTTTTGCTTATACCAAAATTATCTAACATAAAAATGAAGTCAAAATAGTGAAAAACTTTCACTGCCCTAATTAATCCACGCATCATGACTTAATTTTATATATTAAACGCAATATTTCGGCAAATATTGACCAATCTTAACGATCTAGGTATCAAATTAAAATAAAACTAGCCGCTTTCTTTGAGTACATAATTTGTAACTTAAATCGTTATACTCATTGAGCAATTTTTCACATACAGAATTGTAAAAAACGCAATTTTCGTGGAATCGTAACTCATGAACCACTGGAGATTTGTTGTTGAAAAAATTTTGTGGGCTATTGAGGTAGGGGTAAGGTTTTATCAAAAAATCATTAAAATCGAAGACAAAAAGTTTGACTCCGCACCGCACCTTTAAGTGAATTTTTTTATTAACTTATGATTTCAATAATAATTGTTTTGTAAAAAATAAATGCAACTTATATTCGCTGTTATGAATTATTATTCAAAAAATAAAAAGTCAATTGATTAATCGGGGTTAAATCCCGTAAAAATATAATATTATTTATCAATCACAAAACCTTAAAAACCAGTTAAATAATTAGTTATCAAAATATCAACCCACCAAAAGCCCCCCCCCCCGGAGAGCCCCCCCCGGCCCCCCCCCCCCCGCCAAAAAAGAAAAAGACCCAAAAAAGACGCCAGACCAGAGACGCCACAGCGAAGCGGCCCCAAGAGCCAGCCCCCCCGCCCCCCCCCCCCTTCCCTTCCTTTTCCCCCCGCGCCCCCCCGCCCCCCCCCAAAAAGGCCCCCGCCCCCCCCAGCCACCCCCCCACCCCGGGGGGCAAATATACCTCCTCCACCTCCTCCGCGTCCGTATCCACCCCTGCCCTGCTGTTGCTGTGCCCGTTCCTTTTGCCAAGGGGGCATTTCCGGCGGGGGCGCCTCCAGTTCAGCGGGGCGCCCACCGCGATCCGGCATCCGCCCCTTCATCAGGAGCTTGTTGATTTTGCTCTGCGTGTGCTTACGGACCCGCGAACCGCTCGTCTTTTCCACCAATGTCAAATCTGGAAAAGTTGAAACGTACATATATAACTTCTACCATTACGTTTATTTTTTCCCAAAATACCTTAAAAAAACTTTTTTAGATTCCTAAAAACCGGTTGAATTAATTACCTTATTCTGAATTATTATGACCAATATGTCTGAATTATGACCAATATGCTAATACAAACTTTAAAAATGGTTACGAACTGATGTTATTTCTTTTGCTGGTTTATATTAATTTTTTTAGAGCAGAAGCGGGCCGGCTATGGATATTCCATATGACCGCCTAATACCCCACACCAACACTGTTGTTGATGTAGAGTCTTAGTCAAGGCTCCAGCCCTATTAGGGGATTGCAGGGAGAAGATGTGAGTTCTACATCCTTCTTTAAGATAATAATATATAAATAATAATCTTGTTTTTTTTTCATTTTTAAAATATTTTGGCAACGAATAATAAAAAAAATTAAATAAAAAAAACTAACCGTTTCTGGCGGCTAAAAGATCTGCGATTCCAACTTTTGATTCAGGATATAATTTGCTACGACGAGGACGGTAAACTTCTATTAAATTGTCTTCCATTTTCTAAATGAAACAATATTCAAAAGGCATTACTCAACAAACTGAGACACACCAAAAAACTATTCAACTTAATACTGTCTTTTCTTTAAATTTTTTACAAAATAATTGGAACATAGTTGGGCATACGGAGGGGGGTAGGGTTCACTCCCCACTCAGGGGGTCGGTCAGGGAGGTCCAGAGCCCCCTGGCTATTTAAGGGGGTCAGTCAACCTGGGGTGGCAGATTTTAAATTTAGGGGGTCTGATCTCTGATCTGATTTATTCTGCATTGACCTCCTTTCTAATAAACTAAGGGGAGGGGGGAGGTACCGCTCCCTAGACTCTCCTCCTTGCCGCGGTACCTACACCTCTCTCTAGCTTCTCGGTCCATGCTCATTTATGAATTTACTGTTTACAATTAATTTAAAAATTTTCTGAAAATATTTGACCTTTTAGATAACAAAAAAAGGAGACATCGTTTAGTAAAGGATTTAGTTGAGTTTGAGTGAGGTTGATTAATATAATCTTAGTTATTATATAGAAGAACCAAAACAGCTATTGTTTTGATTTTAAAATTCTTGATGAAATTTTTTTTAGTGGCATTCATGGGAAAATAGAGTCTCGACGTAAATTACGTTTTAAATACTAAGAGAGGTATTTCATAAGTAGGAAATGTTATTGCCATATAAAATGTGGTTTTTAGTTTTATCCCTACAAAAAACTTATTTTAGATCAAAATTTTATTGCAAACCAAACACTGACAGATTTCAAAAGCTCTTGTCCAGCTTCCACCAGAACCCATTTTTAAAAGTTTTCTTTGCTAAACAAACTCAGACATCTTCGCTGTTCAACACTACGTATAAACTTATCAAAAACTTAAAGAAGCAATATCTAAATTTTAC
>JASAMX010035413.1:0-15772 GCA_030248175.1 Microlaimidae sp. YZB2_3
TATTATTGTTTTCAATTGTCCGATAATACATGCGGGTTTTTTATCTCTGGGATACATGCAATCATATATTATTAAATATTCTTGATTTGTTGATCTGGTGGTTTTTCTTGGTGAATTTCCATGACAGAATTTTTTTAGAAAACGTTTAAAATGAAAAAAAAACGGGCTAATTTATTAAAACTGGCGCTTTACATAAAATAACAGCACACGGCAAAAGCGAGACCGGAGCTCCGGAGTATGATACAGTATTTAGTTCTAGGAATATCACCAGTCTATATGCAGATTTTTGTATACCTTTCTTGAAGTTCAGGAGTTGAGGCTTGGATAGGTAATAGCTGTTCTTGCTGCGTATAATATATATGTAAATATACTAAAATTCTTATCCCTTCCTTATTCCGCGGGGGAAGCCGCTGGGTAAAAATAATTATCAGCGGTCGAGTTTCCTCTTGCGTTTTGAAGTCCTCGTCCTCGGTTGATGAAAAGAGCAAAGATCAATTTTCCCGCGCCTCTCGCTCTGATAAGAACGAGAGGGCGGGGGGAAAAGGTCATATATTGTCTATAGACGACTCTGGAAATACGGTTCTCCGGTTATAGAGCCGGGAGCATGTGTGTGTGTGTGTGGGCCGCTTAATTCCATTCTTCGCTTTTCCTGGGGTCCGCGCCGCGCCCCGAGCGTTAATGAGAGCCCGCTGACATTTGGCTCTTTTAAAATTCCTCTAACGATTTTCCACCCGGGGTTGAATCCGCATTCCGGTCTTGATTGCCGGCGCCGGGTGGTCCGAAGGCGCCATCACTCTACGGTCCCCCCGACCCGCTTTATCAGCCGCATTCTGGCGGAAAAGTCCGGACACAAACGGCTATTTATAGCCAATTAAAGCGAATATTTGCATATTATAGTGGGCACTCGGCTGTTTCCTTGGCTGCACGACGGCAGAGAGGCAAGGCGGCCGGAAGTGCAGGTATATCTAATAAAGCAAAAATTTGCATATTATATTCGGCGCTTGATCATCGCTGGGTGGGTAGTGATTGCGAATCCTCGTTTTAGAAGTTAATATGCCAATTTTTGTTCAAAGAAATCGCGGCTACAAGAATAAATAGGTGGCGACGGTGACAGCTCTTCGGCAACGGGTAAAAATGGCTGCGGTGCTCCGGCTAAAGCACAAATTTGCATAAAACATGCGGCATCTCCACCAAAACTGCGGAGCTAGGAGCTTCATCATATCTTGTGTGCTAATTAAAATATTGCTTAATAGTGCCATAACCCGGTAAAGACGTGCCTGAATTGGAAAAAACGGTTTTTACCTACCTCCTACCCGCCTCCATTGAAAATTTTGCTGCCTCTTACCTGGCTCCTACCTGCCTTCTACCTGGCTCCTACCTGCCTCCACCCTGCCTTCTACCTGCCGCCGAGGCAGTTTTAGCTGCCTCCTCATGGGATGCAGGATCACCTGCTTCCTATCCGAGGCAGTTTCACCTTCCTCCACCCTGCCTCCTACCTGCCTCCACCCTGCCTCCATGTTACCTCTGAAGCAGTTTTACCTACCTCTAGTCTTCCGGAGGCAGGTTCAAGAGCCGTCTTTACTGAGATAAATCATTTTCTCAGTTTTTTTGTTTTAATTTTTCTTCAAAATATTAGAAATAATCTAAATAAAGTATTTCAAAACATAATTTCAAAGTTATGTAAGCTTTAAATTTACTCATTTAATAGGAAAAACTTCTTAGCTTCTGGTTTTTTAGGGTAAGAATCATTACTAGTATTATCCGTTGGCTAACGCATCTAAAGTCTAAAGAGATTTTTATTTGATTTGCGTCGCGATAAAATGTAACAATATAAATTAATTTGTTGCATATTAATCAATATTTAAATTATTCTGTCAATATAATTTGTTAAAACAACACTTTGACGCAACTGTTATTCCGGTGTAATGTGGTAATTTCTATTTGTCAAAAACTGTAAAAATTTACTGAAAAAATTTCTTGCATTTTTCAAGCCTTTAAAACACAATTAAGATGAAGCGAAAAAATTCGCTTATTATACGAATTTTAATGTAAGTGAACCTCATGTATGTACTTGTATAGCCCTCTGTTTAAACGGCGAGTACAAAGCACTAGAAATTTTGATCAGCTTCTATCGCAATACCAAGAAAGGTGGATTGTTCCGCACAACAAAATTTAAAAAAATCCACAAACAAAAAAGACCTGATAGATACCTTTTCTTACGCAAATTTAAAGTTTGACTAGACAGTTTCTTGAACCTGTCTAAATTCGAAACCTATCTGTTTCTTAACCCTGAAAATTCAAATCATTAGCAAAAAACACAACAAACGATTCACATTACAAGAGCGCTCTTATTTTTTTTCTTCTCCATTCATATCTGATCGTGACCGTGTGGGAAAAGCATCCATAGAATGTTAAAAAAATAGGAATTAAGAAAATAAATTAAGTGTACTTAAAAAGTGTGTGTATACAATTTGGTGCAACGTTGTTTTTATCCTGATACATTTGTTTAAAGGTTACGAAAGCTGTTTGCGTTTGTAGTCCTGTTTGAATTGATGTTCCTGCACTCAAGTATAGCTCTAGAGTTCCGTCTTTCAAAGGAGTAGTTTCAAGCTTATTTAACTTTGAAATGTACTTATTAAAATATTTTATTCGCATTTTAGGACTATTTTTATTAACTTCATTAAAAATTTTGGTTTAAAAAAAATTGTCAATATAATCTATAAGTTTTCTTTCGTGAAAATAATACAAATAAAAAATAAAGTGTAATTTTGGAGGGGTGGTCCGGAGCTCCGAAATTCGGAATATATTTTTGATGAATGCATTTTTCACCACCCTTTTTGAAAAAAGTGGCGTCATTACTGAAGCCGGAGTCGGAGGTAAGGTCACAGTCGAATAGTTCATTCAATTTGATACCCAAGGCGACGTTTCCCCTCTGCTTCTAATTTTGTTTCTAAATTCTTCTCACTCCGCTGCCCTGCACCGCACTATAGCTGTCCTTTAAGACCCGCTACCGTCGCTATAGTTTAGACCGAAACGTCTCTTATCTTTGTATTATGGTGATATTTTTAAACTCAAAATATCATGCTCCGGAGCTCCGGTCAAATTAGAGAGTTTCGAAGTTCTGCGCTAAATTGAGTGGTATAAAGGTTGTTTAATATAGCTGCATTTTTAGAACTACATTTTTTAACGTTTTTTTAAAAACTTTAATTTACATAAATAGTGTTTTAAATGGCATTGCATTTTTTTTGATAATTACGTAAATTAGCATAAAAATAGGGTAATAAGCTCCGAGTATTTTCAGTTCCGCTCCACTCTTTGGGGCTCCGCAGGTAAAATCACTATGTGCACAGACTAGTGATGTTCTTACCATTTAATATTATGCTCCGGAAGCGGAGGGAGGTTAAAGCAGAGGGAGGTTCGGAGCTCCGGAGTTCCGGGGCACATCACTAGTACTGACTGTGTTTAGGACGGACATATTTTCAACTTGCTGCGATTTTTCGGGAGTTCTTTAGGTTTTAGTTTCAACATTATTTGTTTGTATCGGTTTGAATTAAATTAAAAGCGATTTTAATTAGTATTGTTCCTCTGAGTTCTACGGTTGTCGGAGCTCCAGAGCACCTTCATCAAAATTTTAGCAGTTTCCGTTATTCGGAAAATTTGTATCGCAATGAAAACCAATCAGTCAATTTTGCTGGGACCAAAAATATTTTGTAAGGCGTAAGTTATAGAATTTACACATTTTTGGTTAAGCTGAGTCGTCAAATTGACCTTTTGATCACGTTTGTTGTTGTTTTTGTTTTTCATCGATTCGTTTCAAAAATTGGCAGGGTTTTGTTTGCAACAACTTAATTTTATCTTGCTCACTTTTACTCGAAATTTAAAATTTCTTGCGTTAAAACACTGGATTTTTTATATTTCTGTAAAAAGGGAAACTCAAACCTGCAATATAAATGATAAAAATAATTTATTATATTAATAAAGTAAATAAAAAAAACCAGTGCTGTGTATGTACCGAAAGCAATATTATGCACCAGGTGGTTTGTTGTTATTGAAATTTTGTTTTCCCGCTAAAAATTGGCATTACTAAAAAAGAGGGTGCACAAAACAGGGGAAAACTCATAACGGAGTGGCAAGTTTGTATTTTTTAAAATAAATATTGTTTACACCAAAAAAACTAGTTAAATTAAAGTCAATTTGCACTAATGATTGAAAAAATGTTTACTGTAAATCAAATAATGTCTGGTACAAATACGATATCAACCCTAACAATTGATAGCTGCGGCTTATACCCGCAAAAACACTTTCATCGTGGTTGGTAACTGACTGAACATTTAATGGAAAGTTATGTTAAAGTTTTTCTAGAACTCTTATGTGTAACACAGAAAGGTTTTTCGTATAAATCAACGTTTTGATTTAAAACATAAATTTATTAAAGTCCTATTTTTGGATCAAAATATTATATTTTTTTTATTATTTTTAACACAAAAAACAGGCAGATACTTTGCAAATATATTAATCTTTTGTCAGTTTTTTTTTTCAAATTTATAGTTAAAAAGATTGCAGCATATTCATTGGGAATTATATTAGTTTTATTCAGAATATAACACTTTATTTCCTTTGTTTATTATAAATTTTCATTGATATTTTTTATTATTTCAATGTTTAAAAAACAATATTGTGATTAATCCACGTTATTTTAATCTTAATGAAAACTATAATCTATAATCTAGAAAACTTTGTTATCACCCTCGGGTGTCTCGTCAGGGAACCTGATTTGTCGCACCTAATTTAGCTTTCCCTAGGTGGTTTCAACCTGGCATGAAATGAGGTGCCGCGTTGGGGTCGAAGGGTAAAATTCGATCCCGTTGACAGGTTGCCCAACTCTTCTCGCAAAAAAATGGTCGAGAAATTTTTCACGAAGATCTTTGGATTAATTTCCCCCCCGAGTCTTTTTGGGAAATTTTTAAGGAAATTTTACCCCTCCCCTGGTCTTTGTCTTTTGTCATGGTGGCCCGTGGCGGTAGGCGAGTAGCTTCGGAACTTTTTTCAGAGTTAATAAAAGGGGCGGATCCATCCTCCGGGGGCTATATAGTATTATATTTTAAAAAAGTTTTTTTTTCTAAAATAAAACTTTTTTCAAGACTTATTATAAACTTATAATAAAAGTTTTAAAAATGCAGCTTAAATAACTCCGAAACATATTTCAAGCGGAAATAACCATTAGATTAGGTATTTAAGGAGGAAGCTGTGGAAATTCGGAAAGAGCTAGCTTTATAATTTCACAAGCTTTTGTCGTTAGGAGCATCACTAATCACCACGCCTCCGTCTGACATTCTTAAATTGCCAGTTTTACGGATTCATATGACGCACATCGAGTGAACTTTCGTAGAATGTGGCCAGCATTCCCAGGGAATACGAAAGTGGCCGCGATGAATCGAAGATCAGTATTACTTTTTTGTGAAAAATTACAAAACCGACCGGCTTATATGTAACAAGTGGGTCAATAAATTTCGATTTAAAATAATTTCTGAGATTATTTTGTTTTTTTAGACATAAAACAACTCGGGAATTATATTAGGAAGCAATTTTAGATTTGGAAATTGTACGGTCAAAAATCATTTTATAGTTTTCCACAAATTTGCAGGACTCGAGGAGCCATTCCTTTGTTTTGCGTTTATTCGTCGACCAATCAACGATTTCCTGCCGCGACTCCGTCGACCAATCAGCGATTTCCTGCCGCGACTCCGTCGACCAATCAGCGATTTCGTTCTGCGATTCCGTCGACCAATCAACGGTTTGCGGCGCAATGGCTCATCAATCCAGGGAAAAACGAACTTCTTAAATAGAAAGCTATTTCGCGGTACTTGGGCGCATAATTCCGTACTAATCACACGTGGGAAATAACCTTCTGCCTTACTCAATTGCGATTTTGTGTCGAAAACTTTAAAACATCGACGGGAGCGCACACGCCTTTCGCAATAAAATTGTGCGTTAAACCGGTTTAAACTGTTTTACTATAACTAACTAATTTCTGGTGGTTCGCCGGCGAAACACTCTTCGGAGCCGGTCGAATTTACAATCCAATTTCACTTTATCAACTACTGGAGTTCGGACGGTCCACTCTATCGTGGAGGTGTGTGCCCGGTATTTAGAAGATTTAAATAAATTGCCGAGTTATTTTAATAAATATAGCGCTGAAGACTTTTGTAGCTACTGAAAATTCACTCGACTGGTACAAGCGATTATTTTTTTTTCGATTGCTAAGTGAAATGAAATAAATTTTGAAAAAAGATCTCTATTCATGGACTACTGAAACGTTGGACGAGATACACATGACCACGGCTGCCAGATATTTGTTCGCGGGATGACGGCTGTGCGGAATAAAGACATCAGCGAATGGCTGGCAAAGGTGGAGTCCAGTACAACGGAAGAACAACATGAAAATTTAAATCAGGTAATTCAATTTATTTAAATTAGTTTATTTCACTTGCTTATAAAAACTCACTTTGTACCAATGATGTAGAAACCCACTTTGTATTTTGAGTGAGTCACGATATCTGCGCATCTCAGTTTGTTAAAATAAAAACACAACAAATATGTTTATAATGTAAATATGGGTAATATTGTGGTTTTCTTAATATAGTGAAATGAAGATAAAAATTTTTTCCTTGAACAATTTTTTTTTATTAACGATATATGTTTTATATTGTATAATTCTTAATGCGCGGCAAGGCTTAAGTTACCAACATTGACATACAGCCCAGTTATTACATAAACTATTACAGCGATTTGTAAGCCTTCTATTGGGAAAAATCCTAATACGAAGAATTTTGAAAGTTACCTATCTAAACGAATTTAAAATTAAATTTTCTTGTTTCTGTATTAAAAAAATTTTGATACCAGTACAAACTATTGTTTTATATTTTTTTATATGCTTTTTAGGCATCTATGTGAATAAACGAACCAATTTCCTTGGGAAAACAAGCTTAATTTTAAATTTTTAAAAGTAAATATTTTGTGGTTTGAAGCACTTTTTTTCCGTAAGGTTCAAAGCCACAATTTTGCCTATTTTGACTTTAAGTTACTGAATAAGTTATGTATTATTTTTGCTTATTTTTTTATTGTTTATTCTAAAAATAAAAAAATTATGATACATAAACAAGAATTCCAGCTATATGCATAAATATATATATTTAAATGGACAATTAAAATTTATTGTATACTTATTTTAAAATTACTCTAATTTTTTTTATCCGGTTTTAAAAAGAAAACTGGTCGGTATATTGTTTTGAAGCGGTTTTGCGCGACATTTTACCGTCCACATCTATTGTGTCCATGCGCGCGAGTTTCAGTCGGGGTTGAAACTTTAAAGTGGAAAACCGGTAGATTTCGCCGCAAGTCGGTAACACTTAACAGTCCAGGAACTGGCAGAGAAAATGGGGATCGCCCTATTTGGCCTTGACGACACGGAAAATAACCTAATTACAGGGTTGAATTTTTTAGCCAAATTACTGTTAATGTTTCTGGTTCATAAAAAGATTAGCTAAAAGCGAACCGATAGCGAAACTACACCACCTTTAACATGAGAATACGATTGATGTTTCAGTGAGGAAATTGTTAGTGCACTCTGTACCGCAATTTGGTCAAGCGCATCTTGGCGAAAAATACAGAAATCCCCTTTCCCTCGTTTTCGAAATATACTTTGTTTTTCATGATTTACCAATTAACATTACAAACGTAACCATACCATTTCTATTGATCAAAAAAAAAATTCCATGCTAAAAAATAGCATTGGATAAAAAAATCACCAAAACAGTCAAAATGTAATTCTTACGCCCCGCGTGTACAGAGTGCGGGCGAGGGAAAACAATTGATTGTCCTGCGGGAGGGCGAGTTAAAAGTTTTCCATGAATTTTGAAACTTTCATCATATATTCTCCTTTGTGGCGGTTGACCCAGTTAAAACCCGTTTCACTCTCCTGTCGCCTCTAACCCTTTTTTCGCGCGTTCCCCTGGCCGATCGAAATCGGGTTTACCTTGAATTACCGGTATTCCTATATCTCCTCCCTCTCTCCCTCCGTTTTCTCTTCGGGGACCGGAGCAAAGGTTAGGCGCGTCCGGAAAAAAAGAAAAAAACAACGATTCTTCCAGCAGTTGTGTAATATGTTCATAAAAAACGTTTTCGTCGGGAAGGAAGTTCTAAGGACCGTACCAGTTATTTAAATAATATATTTTGTCCTATCATAAATCATAACTATAAAGGTCTATTCATACTTATGACAAAACGTCCTTTGGACAAAGTCCAAAGACAAAAATCCCTTCCACACAAAACAAAACAAAAAAAAGAAAAGTCCAAAGGGAAAAGTCCAAAAAGGACAACGTATTCATACTTCTTTTGTCCTTTGGACTTTTCCCTTTGGATTTTGTCCAAAGGACAAAGTCCAAAGGACTTTTCCCTTTGGACTTTGTCCTTTGGACAAGCCGAAACGTCCTTTGGACTTTTCTCTTTGGACTTTTCCCTTTGGATTTTGTCCTTTGGACTTTGTCCAAAGAACAAATTTTAAGTAGCGTTCATACTTCGTCCAAAGGACAAAGTCCAAAGGACGTTTTGGCTTGTCCAAAGGACGTTTTGGTTTGTCCTTTGGACTTTGTCCAAAGGACGTTTTGTCATAAGTATGAATAGACCTTAAGAGTCTAATCCCACCGTGGAAATTTATTTTGTATTAGTGCATCACATTGACACGGATGTTACCAACCTACCCCCTTTCAGTAGTAAATTGTGTGAACAAGCGGTGTAATGAAAGATTTGTTCCTTGTGTGTACATTTGTTTTTAAATATTTTTTACGTGCTTGTTTTTGCTTGACTTTAACAGACCTGTGCACTGCCCCCCGGGTTTTATTGGGGGGGCAATAAAACGGGGGGGGGGAAGCAGGGGAGAAAGAAAAAAAAAGAAACAAAGGAGGGAAACGGGAAAAAGGGACAAAAAACGAAAATACGGTAAAAATAGCTCTGCTTAAAATACATGGAAATAGGCTAAAAATTGCAAAAAATTGGCGATGATGGCGTCATCATAGGTCAAAAATGGCGTCATAATTTTAGGGTACCTTTTTATTTTTTGGCGTGGGGGCAATAAAACTGGGGGGCAAATCCTCCAATAAAGAGGGGGGTATTTTCAGACCAGGTCACAGGTCAGCTTTAATCATAGTGCATTTTTAAATCTATTTAAGTGCTAAAAACAGTTTTTACAAATATTTTTTTTAAATTGATCCATTAAATAACATGCCAATACTTTCTTTTTTTTTGTTAAAATGTAAGGAAACAATTTTATTAACTCGTTTCCATGATCGCCTGTTTCCCAATTTTCACCATGAAACCTTCGTACCACCACGATGAAACCTTCGTCCCACGGTGGTAGTATCTTCGTCCAACCATTGTGGTGTGTTTAAACGCCACGCAATCATTTTTATGTATTGCCTATGACCTAAGTCATACCTAGGTGGTACGTAATACTGGATGCTTGATTAACTTATTTTTACCGTAAAGACTTTATTCATATTAGTTTCCTCGCTCATTTGGGCTGTAAAATTTTTTTGTATAAACACCTATGCGTAGATTTGGTATAGGATTTTAGTTATTGAAAATAATTACAAATCAAGAGAATGTTTGTACTATTTTGAAACATCTCACTGCGCGTCTTTTTTTATTTAAACTTTTTTGTTGTTTTATGTTATGTTTATTATACAATTCGAGTGTCACCTGCACCTATAGCATTTAACTTTGTTGGTCAAAAAATAGAACCACTATAATATGTCACATATAAGTAGTTTATTAGTGACCGTTCTTATCAAGAAAGCTATATCGTCGTTACTCTGACACAATAAGTCAGAAGCGTCGTAAAATACTTGTAACTGTGACTCTTTTTATATCTTAACACACAAATAATCCAAACAAAATGAGTCAAAGTCACGTTGATTTTATACTGATTGTGACTCTTTGTGTCAGAGTAACGACGATATATACAATATGTATTGATAGCTTGAAAACAATCTGAAATTAATAGCTCAATTTGCAGCATGTTGGGTTGGATGTATAGCGCTTATATGCATAGTATAGATGTATAGATCTCATTAATTTGCGGTCATATTATGTTTTGAGGTTATAAGACCGGCTAATTAGTTCGTTTTATCAAAGGTTTTCTACTATTTGGTTTAATTTTTTTCAGTTTTGTTTTTTTAAATTAAATTAGACAAAGTGCGATGAGCATTGTTCAGATGTGGTCTGGTAGCTTTTTAAATTTAATTTATTTGGAAAAAAACTGCAGTTTTAAAGTCTACTATTTTAGCTCGCTGTAGCAAAAAGATTATTTGACAAATAAATTAAGGATAGATAGGTTTTAGATTTGGAACGTGGATATCGTTTTCGCTGTCAATTTCCAGGATCTTTATAGCGTTTCGCGCTGTGTCCCTGCGTACCCTTTTACCCCTCGGTTATATAATATTGTCCATGATGAATATATTTGTTTTGCTTTTGATCTCTGCATCAATATCCCTTCTCATCTTTTAACCGCTACCTCCTTTTGAGCGAATGAAATACGGTTCAGCATTGTGGGCGAAAGTTTTTTAATAATAAGTTTTTACGAATCAGGAGACAAGCGGTTCGCTATTTTATCCTAAATAGTCATAGATTTTAGCCAACCTGAATTGCTCTTCTTTTTAATGGATCTACAAATAAAACATCAACATGGGTTTTCAAACGGTTTGCGACCCCAAGATTTTAAATTCATAGTAAGATCAAGATCTCATTTTGATTTTAAGTCTGTATAAAATTAATTTACAGTAATTTGTAATAAATAATTTGCCCGCGTTAATTTATTTTAGTTTCATCGTATTACTATAGGTAAAATCCTTGTAGCTGCGACACTCACCTTTTTGTTTACTCCAATAATTGCTTAGAATTGTTTTTAGTCTTTTAAATCGACTAATCCTGGTGTATATCGAAAATCATTTTATTTTATCTTAGAATTTTTAATATTAAAATAATCTGTGGATTGCACAATATACAATTTATATTTTGAAAAGATTTATAGGAACCTTGCGCTGGAACTCGGTTTATACATGAAGTATGCAATATACATAAGCGTCACCATAATGAATAATTACCGTATCTCCTACTTATCTTACGTAGTATGCAGATCAACCGATCGAAAGCGCGTGAAATTTCGATCGGTTGATCTGCATACTATGAAAGTTAAGTAGGAGATACGGTAATTATCCATTATGGTGACGCTTATGTATATTGTATATTTCATGTATAAACCGAGTACAGTGCTAGGTGTCTATATTATAAAAACTAAAAGTATGGACCTACCTAGCATAACAAAAATTGGGTCGGCGGTCCCACCACGAAACAAAGTTCCTCTCAAATTAAATGCATTTTTTCGTATTATTTTTGAAACTGGAAATACTATATACAAATAAAACATCTACTTGAAAAATTTTCGTGGTCTTTTTGTATTTAACTAAGCATCACAAAATGTTTGTTTTTTCTGAATAACCTAAAAAATTTACATACGAGAAACTTTAGTTACGCTTAATATAGCTCTAAATAATGGTTAAAAATTTTCAAAAATATTCGAAATTGTTTTAATATAGTTGTTTAATCTCCGGTTTCCGAAAAAATTTGGTAAAAATCATTGGTTTCATAACGAAATCTGATTTCGCGGCGGGACCGCGGACCCAAATTTTTGTAATGCTAGGTAGGTCCATAAACTACAGGACAATTAAACGTAAAAAAACTTTTGTTGGTATTTTTGGCGTCCCAGTCATTTTTTTAACAATATACTTTTAAAGTTTTTATTGTAGTTCGCTTCAAGAGATTTTAAAGTTTTTGTTATTTTGTGAGGCAGAGTTTAAATGAAATTTTAAAATTGGTTAGATGATTTAGCAACGATAGCTAAGTTTCAAGCATTTTCGGATGGCCATAAAATGATATCAGCTTTTTGTTCGCCAAATCTAATTTTTTATTTCTCAACGATTGCGTTCCAACAAGAAACACATCAAAAATTCAAATAGCAATCAAAGAAATTATTTTGCAAATGAATGTTATTTTGAATCAGTGACAGAATTTCCACTCACAAATATGAAGCTTTGAAGCTCCGTTTTTTAGTTAAAATAAGTAATTTAAAATTAATTAACCTTTAAATATGTTTTAAATAAATTTAGCAGTATTTTTAACAATATTTTTTTATGTTTTTAGTAATTTAAAAAGTAGTCTACTAAAAAAAATAAAAAAAATAAGGAATTACTCTTAATTTATTTAGGAATTTGTAGCACAAAAATAGGCCGGAGCTCCGGAGTTCGTGGTAAAATCACTGCTCCGGATGAACCTGCCTTCGCGTTGCTAATTTTCGCGTGCCACGATCAGCTGTTGTCTTCGCCCCTTTTTTCCACTCCCGATTTTTTTCCGCGCTCCCAACGCGCCGTTGTTGTGTCTGGGCGAAGGAGAAGGGGTTTGGAATGGTGTTGTTTTGGTGTTATAGCAGGGCGTGTGAGAGCGAGAGTGGCGCGTTGTTGTGGCGGGCGGTATCCCCCTTTAACCGGGGTCGTGCGAGGTCAGTCCAGGTCAGACCCCAAAGCCAGAAGGACACTTGTAGAGACGTCCAGGCTACGGCTCATTATCACATTGGTTATCATTTTATCTTGTGTTTGTTTGGTATTCCTTCCTGCCTCAGTTTTTATGGTGTAAAATCTCGATGTTTAGTGGGAAACGGATTTAATTGATGTTTTGTTTTGCTTTGAGTTTCGACAGTTTTCAATTTTATATGTAGACATAACATATGAAAAAAGCCTAGGTAGTTTTAATTTGAAATATTCAAATAATCTTTGTTTGATATGTGGTGTAAAATATTTTTTATATAAAAAATAATTTTCCTATAAAAATTGCCCGAAATTTTCAAAAAATAAGGCAAACTGTTTGGCCGAACCGTTTTGACAAATGTATATTGTTTACTAACTATATCTTTTTTTATATTATGCTATATGTATTTGTTTCTATGTATATGCTTAAATATATGTTTTTGTTAATTTTCTGCCCAATCTGCAAAAAATATTTTGGTTAGCATGTTGGCGAATCGCCTCCGTCGCGGCTACACCGCGACGGAAAATTGTGCCAGTCCACTAATTTGAGAAAGTTAAATAGTTTGCATACTACGCGGGTTTTTTTTTCCGGAAAGCTGGGAACCAGCAATAAAATCGCTTAGGCTGGTATTTATAAAACTTTTGAACTCCGTCCACTTCGAACTAGGGCCTTTTTAACGCAGGCCGGTCTGCGTTAAAAGCGGTCCCAGTCCGAAATGGACGGAATCTAAACCAAAATTTTTATGAATACCACCGTTAATTTGCTAATTTGGTATTTTGATAGAATTTTTTCTTATTCAAATAAAATACACGTTGCGTGCGGTTGCATCGATTCCCGCCCGCTTTAACAGTTGTTTTCCGCCGCCTTTTAACCTTTCTCGACCCCGTCTAAAGTGTTTTATTTTTCCGCCGCCGAGGATGGTCGGTGCCGTCGGTGTAATTCGTCGGTCGGTCGGTACATTTTCGAGGAATATTATGGACAACTTCTCCCGGGGTCATCGAAGGTCATATTCCCGCGTTTTCAGACTCCTTTGACCTCCGATGACCGCCCGATATTATCCACTCCGCGCCGCTGATTATATACCGTCGTCACTACTTCAAAATAATGCAAAATTGTTATAAAACAAACGTGACTGTGACTTCTTGTGCAGTACATAAAGTCTCTGTTTGAAATCTAAAATGAGTCACAGTTATATATATTGTATGATTTGTGACTTATGCTACCGGAGTAGGGAGAATACGCTCTCGTTTTGAAGGGATTTTCCTAATAACTCGTCCGCGCACAGACAACGGCCCAACCACACCTGGCTTGCGTCGGTTTAGTTGAATAAACTAACATGGGGTCATCGTGCTACAACAAATAAGAAACAGAGAAACAAGCCAAACAAACAAAAATTTAACTAAGACTTTAACTCTAGTATTTTTTGTTTTTTAAATGGTTTAACTTAAGACTTTAACTCTAGTATTTTTTGTTTTTTCAATGGTTTAACTATTTATCTTTTTATGTTTTTTTAAAGGGTTAACTGTTTATCTTTTTATATTTTTTTTTTGTTTTTTAATGGTTTACCTGTTTATGGTTAATTAAAATTATTGATTATTGATAGTTGATATTAAATTTTTTCTTCGTAAAAATACGCAAACGCAAAATTATAACTTGTCCTTTTTGATTTTTTTATTTTAACCAAATTCAAATTTATTATTCTTTTTTTAAATTTTAAACGCACCATTGAAGTTAATAAATGAAAAAAACTTATTTGTGAACACATATCGCCATTCATTCTATGTGGTATCTCCATCCACTATTACTTTATTTGTTAAATTCTAAATTTTTCACCAACACTTTTTAAATAATTAAAAAACCAAACGAAAAATTCCCGATAACTTCATGTATTCATTTATTTAATTGATTTGCTGTATTATTTTCAAAACTTTGATTATTCGAAATATAGATTTTGTTTTAAATAACCAATCCAAGTTCACAAAGGTCAAAATCACTAATCCCGTTGACCTTTCTTGACCGTTTGATATCCCGACTTGTCTTAATTGCATTTTTTATCTTTCCGGAAGTTTTTTCTTGTTTCGAGATTGTATTTCGTGCTGGAATATTTCTCTTTGATTATAACTTAATTCATATATTTTTAATTTTTGATATTAGAGTTTCAATTGCAGTAAAAGGTTAAGTGAAGTTAAAAATTTTTTGGTGGATAACAAATTTGACTAATTGATTAAGTCTAGAAAATAAGTTAAAGTTTTATAAGTTTCAATATGTTTTTTTTAAATTCGTCCATATGTTGATTGAGAATTTAGGAGTCAAAAATCTTTTTTAAGCTTTAGCTAGCGGTTTGTTCGTTAATTTTTAATTAATTTTGACGCACTAAGCTTGCTTAATAGCTTATTTTTGTAAATTTCCTATATTTTTCGCTAATAACAATATTTTAATCTTCCCTTTTAATTGTTATTTTCGTTAGGTGGATAATCAAAATATACGTTTCTCTTTCCTGGTTAAATGTTTCCGAATGCCTCTATTTTGAAAAAAATTTAGATTATTTAGAAAATTGTTGATTTGAAAAAAATAAATAAATCAAACGTTTTTATTAGCGAAATTTTCAATTTAAATATTTTAAAAGTGGGTTATTTACTTGTCATTTTTATAATTTGTTTTTTTAAACATTCAATCAACTGATTGTAGAAGTGTCATTTGTCCCATTTTTTTCGTATTATACTATAATAAGTGTAATAAAAATATGCTTTGCTTTAGCTGTTTTTGAAAATTTGCTTATATACTTGTATGTAAAATTGTAATACTTATCAATCAATTTAGGAGATAATGATCTTTTGAACTAATCTAATGATCTTTTTAGGAGATAAATTTCATAAATTGAACCTCTGCTAATATTAGTTGCTGTGCCCCCTTTTAATGTATTTAATTTTCGTTAGTTTTGATTTAATTTTCATTTAGTCTTAGTACTAAGTTACTTTTTAATTAAGCAGGTTAATTACGTCAGCATGTTACAATATTTTGAATTTTCGTAATGACGTTTGAAAATATAAATTATATCTCGGCTCAGACGTCTTTTTTTCAAACAAAAACCAGCGGTTTTTTTGAAAACGCAATTATGCGAATTTTTCGCTTTCTC
>JASAMX010035415.1:0-26042 GCA_030248175.1 Microlaimidae sp. YZB2_3
ATCTTCAATATATTTTTACAGATAAATTTAGCTTTGATAATTTTGATTAAATACTCACTCAATATAGCTTTGCAAACTGGGATTTATGTTTTGAGAGCGTTCAGAAATAATCTTATTCAAAAGTAATTCAACAATCATAATTTTCCTAAAAATCTCGAAAAATTAATAAGGTTTATGTAATTATTACCGCCTAGTATGATCTTTTGTAGTGATTGATTCTAACTGTGACAGCAGACATAACTTCAACTTCAACTACAGACATTAACTTCAACTACTTTAGCTTAATATCACAGGCTGTTTATATTAGCTGTTATAACGCGTTTAATAGTCGCCTTATAAAGCTTTTGTGGCAGTTCTGCTGATTACTTCATCGTGGGATAGAAATAACTTGCTGATGCGAATATGAAAAGACAGAGCACAGTTTATAATTAAGCGCCTACTTTTTATGTTCCGTCTAGAAAGTTTAATTTTAAAGAAAATTGGAACAATATATGGCTTTACAACTTCAAAAAAAATTTTAAAAATTTTATAAATGACACGTACGCTATACTGTTACTGTTAATAATGGTATTTTATCGGTGCACGTTAAACCATAATGAAAAAATCACAACAAAAACGTTTAAAATTAGTATGTTTCCCGACCTGAAGCTATGACACCGGAGTGTCTCCAATTTTTCCGCTAATTGAAAACATAAAGAATAAGGCCGAAGAAGATTTTATCAAAAAAAATTTTGCAAATCAAAGTTTTATTTCAAAATTAAATAAAAATGCAAAAATAAATAAGAAATTTTGATAGAATATATGCCCATCGAATCAGATTTCTCCGGAGTACTGTTATTTCATTGATATTAATAAATAAATAATTTTATTTTCCGTTCAGACGCAAGTTTTTGTAAAGCTACGTTCATTGTCATATTATTAACGTGTTTTTATATGCTCTTAGCTTTTGTACTTCTACAATAGGAATGTACTCAAATGCAACCTACATATAGTAGTTTGACAGAGATTTTCTTACGGCTAAAATACTAGCTCTGGAGCTCGTACTATTTTAAAGCAGAGAGAGACTTTTGAGCTCAGCGCCTCCGCCTGTAATTGAATAAACTGAAGTTTTTTATGATTAAAACATCTGACATGTTTTCATCATTTTTTCTTTAAATTATTTATTTTAGTTTCAAAAAAATATAGTTGATATTACAGAACCCAAGTGGCCCGAGATTTAGACGACCCAAACCGCAACTCTTCTGTTCGGCCTGGCCCAAACAGCAGCTACATATTCCACCTTTTTATATTATTGTTTTAGCAAAAAAAGTTGTTTTGCAGATTGGCAAAACTAAAACTTAGATCCCGCCCATACTACTACTATGGTAAACAAATTATTTAATTAATGATAGTCGGTATGCTTTTCTGTTATGTTTTGAATTAGCAAAAAATAGAACGGAGCTTTGAAACTGAAAGTTTGTTTCTGGGGTGCTTCGGAGCTACGATATGGCGAAAATCACTAACGTAACCCAATAACAAACAATAATTATGTTCGAAAAACTTATAAATTTAGTTTTCAGAATGATTTCATTCATTTTTATATTAAAACTTTGATAAAAAATTTTTTTTTCGATAAAACAGTTTTTATTTTTTGGAAACTAGCTTAGTGAAACAGCTTTTTAGCTTAAAAATAAGCTATATTACATACTGTTAAAACATTTAAAAATGTTTATAAACCAGTTTTAAAGCAAATCATAACCACTGGGTGAATGGTAAAGTGGTAAATTATTATTTATAAAAAACGTTAAAAGAAAGAAAAAAAAGCAAAAGCAAAAGAAAAAAAAAGAAAAAAAAAAAAAAAAAAAAAAAAAAAATAAGAATAATAAATATACTCCGGTTTCAAATCCATTTAAGCGAAAATTCTAATTTCGAATTTAAGTTTTTTTTTTATTTTGAATATTTAAAATGTTCTCCAAATAAATTTGTATTGGTTTAAAATTTTAAAATCGACTTTTTTTGCAAGAATATCCTCTGTTTTACAAAATTGTAACATACTAACATTAACTGAGCACACAAAACAAATCCATTTCGTTTGATTTTACCCAAATTTTTGTATTAATGCAAAAATTCATTAATTAATAAAAGAATTTTTTGTTAATATAAATTGTATCAAAATTTAGCTGAAAAGATAAAATTTTCACTTATTTATCAATAAATTATGTAACGCGATCTAAGAAAAAACACAAGTTTTTCTAATAAAATGTACTCTATACGTCGCTATTATTGTTTTTGTTCTAAATAATATAAACTCCACTAATAGATATAATTATAATGAATAAATTTATAGCTTCTATGTTTTTCATTTGCACTTTTTATATAAAGGTAAAAAACAATATAAAATTTTCGTCCGGACTTTTATTATTATTTTTTGTTTTAAGAAACTGAAGTCAATTTCTTAATAGAAGAATTAGGATTTTAATTTATTTTACAAACATTAGAATACAACCGAGAATTTAAATATGGTTAAAACTAATTGATTTTTCGTGTAAAATTGAAGAAATACGAAGATATTACATATATTTTGCAAAAACTAAAAAAAAACCCGGGCCTCTCGTAAGAAAACCCGGGCCTCTTATAAGAAGCTGACGAAAAAATTTAAATCATTATTATCTCGCTTAATACTTTATGTAAATTAATTCATGATTTAGTATGAATCAAATAGATTTCATTTTCTTCTATCCATGCATACTTTCAGTTTCAAATTTATTTCAGTATTTGGCGAGATATTTGTATTTCTTCTTACGAGAGGCTGGGAGCGCGTTACGAGAGGCTGTTACGAGAGGCTAAGTTAACGCACCCCTGAGAATTACCAATTACCATTACTGAGAATAGCAAACGCCTTTGGACAGTCGGCGTTTTCAGAGGGGTGTGCAACAGATACATCACTGGCAGATTCTACATGTACATGTGCTCAAATCTGCAATTTTCGAGCTAAAAACTTTTTGTAAATATTTTTTTTTCAAAAAATTATGTGGTTTTGATTGTATCAATATATTTTTTATGTTTAAATTGTGTTTTTGAAAATTTTATAGCATAAAAAAACTTTGCCCAGTACTAAAATTTCCCATTTTTTACTCGTTTTTTTAAAATAAAATATTAACACAAAGGATAAAATATTTTATACTTTTATTTACAGATATAGTGCTAAATCATTAAGCAAAAAAATGGAAATTGGTAGCTTTTTAAAAAAGATTATACTATAGTCATTAAAAAAGGACCAATCTTTAAGTTTTTTTATGTTAAAAAATATTTTTATAGTAAAGCTAGAAGAATAATATTTTGTCAAAGTAATTAACTGATTAGTTACTAGTAAAAAAATTAAAAAAGATTAACATTCATACAGCAATATTAGGTTATAAAAGTAATAAGTTTTTAATAAATCAATTTTTGTTCGAAATTCTTTTTATTTCATTACTATTTAATAAATAATAAACATTATATTGCAAACAATTAGCCCGATCGGGCGCATTGGTCTGTAATTATCTAGTGAAGTCTTGAAGCCTAAAGCCCCAGAGCTTCAAAGCGGAGTTCCGCTTTTAGAACCTCTAGAGCAACCCCTAAGCTCTAGACCTCCGGAGCTCCGCCCTATTTTATCCGCCCTAATATTGCTTAATGAAGGTACGGGGTTTTTAGAGCCGTAAGTAGGGAACTTGGAGCCGCCAAAAATTTTTTTTATCTTTTTTTAGGCTTTGCTTAGACTTAGGAATAGGTTTCAGCTATGTTTATTTTTGGCTCCACCAGCACTCCCACCACCCTAAACCCTTAATGAATCTAATATTTTTTTTTATAAAATATAGTAACTAATCAGTTAATGATTATTTTTCTGCTAGTTGGTTATAAAAATATTTATGGGCATAAAGGTTTGAGGAATGTTCCATTTTCTATGACTATAGTATAATTGTTTGTTAATTTTTTTGTATAGTAAATAAAACATAATACTTCTGCCAATTTTTATTTTTTTTGCTTAGTAATTTAGTAATATATGTGGAAATTAAGTGATAAAAAAATTTCTTAATTTGTTTTCAAAATTTTATGAAAAAAAGCAAAAAATGTGAAATTTTAGTACTAAAGTAATAGAATAGATTTTATTATGCTATAAAACTTTAAAAAAAAACAATTTTTAAACTATAAAAAAACATTAATACATTCAAAATCACCTAATTGTATAAAAAAACTGTATACAAAAAGTTTTAAGCCCGAAAATTTAAGATTTGAGCACATGTAGAATCTGTAGTATGTTCTGTTGCCCCCAGAGTCCAGAAATCTGTGGAGCGGAGTAGGTTTTTTCACTCCGCTGCGGAGTTAATTTTTTTTATGATCAGATAAGGCATGGACCTCTATACTCCTGGACAGTCGGCATTTCCTTGGAATGGATCTCTGGGTGTGCAACAGATACATCACTGACAGATTCTACATGTGCTCAAATCTTAAATTTTCGGGCTTAAAACTTTTTGTATACAGTTTTTTTATACAATTAGGTGATTTTGAATGTATTAATGTTTTTTTATAGTTTAAAAATTGTTTTTTTTAAAGTTTTATAGCATAATAAAATCTTATTTAGTACTAAAATTTCACATTTTTTGCTTTTTTTCACAAAATTTTGAAACAAGTAAAGAAATTTTTTTATCACTTAATTTCCACATATTACTAAATTACTAAGCAAAAAAAATAAAAATTGGCAGAAGTATTATGTTTTATTTACTATAGATAAAAATTAACAAACAATTATACTATAGTCATAGAAAATGGAACATTCCTCAAACCTTTTATGCCCATAAATATTTTTATAACCAAGCAATAAAAATAATCATTAACTGATTAGTTACTACTATATAAACTAAAAAAATATTAGATTCATTAAGGGTTTAGGGTCGATGGAGCCAAGGGAACTTGGAGCCAAAAATAAACATAGCTGAAACCTATTCCTAAGTCTAAGCAAAGCCTAAAAAAAGATAAAAAAAAATTTTGGCGGCTCCAAGTTCCCTACTTACGGCTCTAAAGACCCCGTACCTTCATTAAGCAATATTAGGGCGGATAAAATAGGGCGGAGCTCCGGAGGTCTAGAGCTTAGGGGTTGCTCTAGAGGTCCTAAAAGCGGAACTCCGCTTTGAAGCTCTGGGGCTTTAAGCTTCAAGGCTTCACTAGATAATTACAGACCAATGCGCCCGATCGGGTTAATTGTTTGCAATATAATGTTTATTATTTATTAAATAGTCATGAAATAAAAAGAATTTCGAACAAAAATTGATTTATTAAAAACTTATTACTTTTATAACCTAATATTGCTGTATGAATGTTAATCTTTTTTAATTTTTTTACTAGTAACTAATCAGTTAATTACTTTGACAAAATATTATTCTTCTAGCTTTACTATAAAAATATTTTTTAACATAAAAAAACTTAAAGATTGGTCCTTTTTTAATGACTATAGTATAATCTTTTTTAAACGCTACCAATTTCCATTTTTTTGCTTAATGATTTAGCACTATATCTGTAAATAAAATGGTAAAAATATTTCATCCTTTGTGTTAATATTTTATTTTAAAAAAACGCGTAAAAATGGGAAATTTTAGTACTGGGCAAAGTTTTTTTATGCTATAAAATTTTCAAAAACACAATTTAAACATAAAAAATATATTGATACAATCAAAACCACATAATTTTTTGAAAAAAAAATATTTACAAAAAGTTTTTAGCTCGAAAATTGCAGATTTGAGCACATGTACATGTAGAATCTGCCAGTGATGTATCTGTTGCACACCCCTCTGAAAACGCCGACTGTCCAAAGGCGTTTGCTATTCTCAGTAATGGTAATTTTTAATTCTCAGGGGTGCGTTAACTTAGCCTCTCGTAACAGCCTCTCGTTACGCGCTCCCAGCCTCTCGTAAGAAGAAATACAAATATCTCGCCAAATACTGAAATAAATTTGAAACTGAAAGTATGGATGGATAGAAGAAAATGAAATCTATTTGATTCATACTAAATTATGAATTAATTTACATAAAGTATTAAGCGAGATAATAATGATTTAAATTTTTTCGTCAGCCTCTTACTTATAAGAGGCCCGGGTTTTCTTACGAGAGGCCCGGGTTTTTTTTAGTTTTTGCAAAATATATGTAATATCTTCGTATTTCTTCAATTTTACACGAAAAATCAATTAGTTTTAACCATATTTAAATTCTCGGTTGTATTCTAATGTTTGTAAAATAAATTAAAATCCTAATTCTTCTATTAAGAAATTGACTTCAGTTTCTTAAAACAAAAAATAATAATAAAAGTCCGGACGAAAATTTTATATTGTTTTTTACCTTTATATAAAAAAGTGCAAATGAAAAACATAGAAGCTATAAATTTATTCATTATAATTATATCTATTAGTGGAGTTTATATTATTTAGAATAAAAACAATAATAGCGACATATAGAGTACATTTTATTAGAAAAACTTGTGTTTTTCTTAGATCGCGTTACATAATTTATTGATAAATAAGTGAAAATTTTATCTTTTCAGCTAAATTTTGATACAATTTATATTAACAAAAAATTCTTTTATTAATTAATGAATTTTTGCATTATTACAAAAATTTGGGTAAAATCAAACGAAATGGATTTGTTTTGTGTGCTCAGTTAATGTTAGTATGTTACAATTTTGTAAAACAGAGGATATTCTTTCAAAAAAGGTCGAATTTAAAATTTTAAACCAATACAAATTTATTTGGAGAACATTTTAAATATTTAAAATTAAAAAAAGACTTAAATTCAAAATTAAAAATTGCGCTTAACTGGATTTGAAACCGGAGTATATTCATTGGATTTGAAACCGGGGTATATTCATATTATGACAAAACGTCCTTTGGACAAACCAAAAGACAAAAACTCGATAAACACAAAAAACAACACACAAACACAAAACACAAACAAAAACAAACACAACAAACATACCCTACCCCCTCCCTCATGACCTTTCCAACAAACACCAACCAACAAACACATACCGACACACTCATACAACGACAAAGCCAAAGACAAACCTCCACACAATATAAAGACTCTCTACTCCTCGACTACATCGCTCATATCAACAATATACCTAACTAACAAAACTTAACCACTTTACCATTCACCCATGGTTATGATCTGCTTTAAAACTGGTTTATAAACATTTTTAAATGTTTTAACAGTATGTAATATAGCATTTTTAAGCTAAAAAGCTGTTTCACTAAGCTAGTTTCCAAAAAATAAAAACTGTTTTATCGAAAAAAAAAATTTTTTATCAAAGTTTTAATATAAAAATGAATGAAATCATTCTGAAAACTAAATTTATAAGTTTTTCGAACATAATTATTGTTTGTTATTGGGTTACGTTAGTGATTTTCGCCATATCGTAGCTCCGAAGCACCCCAGAAACAAACTTTCAGTTTCAAAGCTCCGTTCTATTTTTTGCTAATTCAAAACATAACAGAAAAGCATACCGACTATCATTAATTAAATAATTTGTTTACCAGAGTAGTAGTATGCAGGCGGGATCTAAGTTTTTAGTTCTCCCGAATCGGCAAACCAACTTTTTTTATTAAAACAATAATATAAAAAGGTGGAATATGTAAGCTGCTGTTTGGGCCAGGCCGAACAGAAGAATTGCGGTTTGGGTCGTCTAAATCTCGGCCACTTAGAATTCTGTAATATCAACTATATTTTTTGAAACTAAAATAAATAATTTAAAGAAAAAATGATGAAAACATGTCAGATGTTTTAATCATAGAAAACTTCAGTTTATTCAATTACAGGGGCAAAAGTCCTGAGCTCAAAAGTCTCTCTTGCTTTAAATAGTACGAGCTCCAGAGCTAGTATTTTAGCCGTAAGAAAATCTCTGTCAAACTACTATATGTAGGTTGCATTTGAGTACATTCCTTTTGTAGAAGTACAAAAGCTAAGCATATAAAAACACGTTAATAATATGACAATGAACGTAGCTTTACAAAAACTTGCGTCTGAACGGAAAATAAAATTATTTATTTATTAATATCAATGAAATAACAGTACTCCGGAGAAATCTGATTCGATGGGCATATATTCTATCAAAATTTCTTATTTATTTTTGCATTTTTATTTAATTTTGAAATAAAACTTTGATTTACAAAATTTTTTTGATAAAATCTTCTTCGGCCTTATTCTTTATGTTTTCAATTAGCGGAAAAATTTGGAGACACTCCGGTGTCATAGCTTCAGGTCGGGAAACATTACTAATTTTAAACGTTTTTGTTGTGATTTTTTCATTATGGTTTAACGTGCACCGATAAAATACCATTGCTAACAAGTAACAGTATAGCGTACGTGTCATTTATAAAATTTTTAAAATTTTTTTGAAGTTGTAAAGCCATATATTGTTCCAATTTTCTTTGAAATTAAACTTTCTAGACGGAACATAAAAAGTAGGCACATAATTATAAACTGTGCTCTGTCTTTTCATATTCGCATCAGCAAGTTATTTCTATCCCACGATGAAGTAATCAGCAGAACTGCCACAAAAGCTTTATAAGGCGACTATTAAACGCGTTATAACAGCTAATATGAACAGCCTGTGATATTAAGCTAAAGTAGTTGAAGTTAATGTCTGTAGTTGAAGTTGAAGTTATGTCTGCTGTCACAGTTAGAATCAATCACTACAAAAGATCATACTAGGCGGTAATAATTACATAAACCTTATTAATTTTCGAGATTTTAGGAAAATTAAAATTGTTGAATTACTTTTGAATAAGATTATTTCTGAACGCTCTCAAAACATAAATCCCAGTTTGCAAAGCTATATTGAGTGAGTATTTAATCAAAATTATCAAAGCTAAATTTATCTGTAAAAATATATTGAAGATTCTTGGTGCGCCCTCATACATTGTACAGGAAGGGTTAACTCAAAAAAAAACAAACAAAAAACGTTTAGCTTTAACACATTTAAATTTTTATATTGTGATTTATTTATAGCATATGATTTTTGTTTCAAAAGATCCACATAACGGGTAACCTAAACAAAAGGCAAATAATTCAATAAAAAAGTGATTATTAACACTTTGGCATTTTTTATATATAAACTGCTACAAATCCGCCGATGGCATATTGCTCGCCAGTGCTGCACTGTGTTAAACTCCACGTCTTCCATCGTCCAAATGCGAAGTTTAACATAATGCATTACTGGCGCGAACCACCTTCTGCGGATTTCCAGCGAAAAGAATCCCAAAGGGTAAAGACATAGACAGCTGAATAACTGTCTAATGAGTTTCTTTTTATCTATTATATCCGTAGAGATACTATCTTTAGATTAATAGTATGAAACAAATGGATTTTTTTTAAAACTTACACATTTTTTATTATTATTAACGCACCATTGGGGTAATATTTGTTCGTTATCTTCGTTGTTGTTTGTTTTATTTTTTATTTTTCTTGCTATTAAGTTGCTACAAAGCGCTTTTTTACTTTGGTCGAATGTTGCATGTTATCAATCATATACTTTTTTCTTTTGTTTTTTTTTGTGCTGCATTCAAAGTAGATAACAAGATAATTTTTACGGGTCAGCTGTCAAAAAGCTCAAATTATTATTTCAGTTGTTTATGGATGTTGGATGTTATATTGCTGTAGGTAGCTTTTATATATTTGAAAGTTTTTTTTATATATCTAAAATCTGAAGGAAAAACGAAAGAAACGATGAAAGAAACTTGTGGTTGAATTATATCTGGCTGACGACGAAAATTAAATTGCAGACATGAACGGACCAGTTAAAATTGTGCGGTTATGACGTTTAAAAAAACAAATAAGAGCGCAAATTGTTTTTTAATTCCACCTTTTTACGAAATATACAAAAATTAACCAATTTTAGCCCTTAAAAAATTTGCAATTGGATTTCAAATTAAGTACTTTGATAAATAATTATTAAAATATGGGTTTTGATTAGTTATGTTCTTCGAAGCTTCGAGCTCCGGAGATCCAGAACGGAGCTCCGCTGTTAGGTGCCCCGGAGCAACCCCCGGAGCTCCGCCCTATTTTACACTTATTTCGTCAATAATTAAAAAGTGATGGCGTTAATTATTTTGTCAAAATTTTTTGTAAGCTAAATTTTTTCTAATACTTATTTAAAACAATAAAAATGGTCCTACAAATACAGATATAGAGCCGTTTAAAGTATACTTCAAGCTTAAATAAGCTTCAAATTACTCATTTAAGAGGCGATGCTCCGGAGTTCCCTTCGCTTTAAATGGCCGGAGCTCCGGAGAATGACATTGGAGGGTAGAAACATCACTAGTTTTAATTTTTATTAAATCGCTTTCGTTGAAAATTTGAATGGTTTTATTGTTAAAGTCGATTCAATATGCTGAAATTATCGAGGCCAGCTGATTTTATTTGCCTATAATTTTGTTTATGAAAATGTTGGTTCATGAAAGTTATAGCATTACGTAGATAGAAGGCTTTGAAATTAAATGAATATACCTTTTGTTTCTTTAAAAATTGACGCTTGAGTTTTTATAGACATTTTTAAGCAATTAAGTTGTTTTAAACCAACATTTTTCCTTTGAGAATATTATATATTAGTAATGTGCCCAGGAGCTCCGAGCTTCAGAGCTCCGGAGCAACCCCCGGATCCCCGGGCTCCAAAACTCCGCACTATTTGTTCACTAAATTTATGAATAATTAAAGTGTGATGCCACAGATTATTTTGTCAAAATTTTTTTGTAATTTAAATTTTTTTAAAAACTTATTTACAACGTTAGAAATAGTTTTTAAAATGCGAATAAAGTAACTTTAATTGTAGTTTAAGCTTAACTTAGCTTAAAATCGTTCATTTACGGGGCGGAGCTCCGGAGCTCTTTCCGCTTTAAATGGCCGCAGCCATTTAAAGCGTAGAGATTGGAAGGTAGGAACAATGAGATTGAAAGGTAGGAACAATGAGCTTGGAAGGTAGGAACATCGCTATTATATATGTACTTTTTTGTTTGGTAATGTGCACGCTTGCTTTGAAAAATCAATTGATAATGCTAATGCAACCGATTTAATAGTTTTATTTTAACTTAATGTTAACCGTTGTTAAATCTTTAAAAAATAAGGCCCAGTTTAACTGATCGGAAATAAAAATCACAACCGCAATTTACTAAAGCTATTCAATGTTGCAATTGCTTATTGTTTATTTTTGCTTAGTTGATTTTTCAAATATTATAAATAGTAGACTATATAAAAGAAAATAAATTTTAATTTTTTTATTATTCAAGCTATTACTTTATTTATTAAAGTATTACTTTACTTTTCACCAAAAACATGCTTGTACATTGTGAATTTTGAACTAAAATCTTAAAAAATATTAACTTACTTAACCCTCTTTGGGATTTTTTAACATATGTGTTTAGGTTGATTTTTTTTAAATTTTAACCCTTGTTGTTAAGGTCTGGTAACATATTTAGATTAAAAAAGCATTTTAATCCAACTGTTATTTCCCTCAAAACAAACTACTTTATTAGATCAGGCTAAAATTTGACTGTGTTGTAGTTTTAGGGCTAAAAATCACAAATAGCGAGCTTAAGATAGATAAGTCTAGTATTAAACATGCTTATAAAAATATCGTCAAACGACGAAAACTTTAAAAAACTAAAACTATGATGGGTGTTTCTTGTACAGAATGAAACGCCTGTAAAGCGAAGAAGAATGAGAAGAACTGCGAACTACACGCGTGTGTTGGGTAAAACGGATTAAAAAACTTTTTTGGGTTCTGTCAACATAACAACAATCGCAAATATCACACTGTAAAAGATAGTAACATTGTTACTGGCTAATTTCTGGCAGGTTTATTTTGGTAAAACAGCTGAGAACGTTAAGAGTTCGACGTGAGATAAAACAATGAAACCCGCGTTGTTGAGTATGCGCTTTGTAGCATAAAAGTTTTTGCCAAAAAAAAAACGACAAAACGATAGACGGTAAAGCATTTTTAGAAGGTGGAGGTAAAGCACGATTCGATTTAAGATGCGTTATATCAAAAATTTTTTCTATTTTGGTCACGATAGTTTTGCACGATAGTTTATTTATTGGAATAATTTTTATAATAAAATTTCACTAAACTAAAATTTTGAAGTACCTAATTAAATAACTAAAGCATGATATAAAGAATAATACTGAAAGAACAAACAGAAAAATTCCTGAAAATAACGTTATTCAAGAAAAAATAATTTGCAACTACAGTATATGTGATTAAATACAACCCTTCAATAGTGACAACGTATAAATACACACTTAATAACACCAATATAACTCAAAATATGTTTTTAAAAGTGTTTGTTAGTCAAATTTATGATTTTAAAAGTTTTTAAGATTTCGGCGACGGTCCATTTAAAAGAGTCCTTGAGTAGTCAAATTTGATGTTGATTTCGGAATAATTGCTGGAAATTTGCTTATACTGGTAAGTTAGGACTTAGTCTCCAGCCTTTCGTAAGGAAACCCGGGCCTCTTAAAAGAGGCTGAATGAAAAATCAGGACGGCTATATTGCCTTTAATAATTCATTTTATATCAAACTTGATATTAAATCAAGTAGATCTCATTCTCTAATATCCATCCATATTTTTAGTTTTAAAATCACTTCAGTATTTCGTGAGATATTTGAATTTTTCCTTACGAGAGGCTAAGAGCGCGTTACGAGAGGCTGTTACGAGAGGCTAACTTAATTCTCGTAATTCTCAGTAATTCTCAGTAATGACCAATCTTAGCGGCTAGCAGGAATTAGCTCTGCAGATTTAACCCCCGCAGCTGTTTCCTAACCTAAGCTTACATGTTCCTAAGCCTAAAAAACCTAAAAAAACAACCTTAGCCCTCTTCCTAAAGCCTAAGCTTACGTGTTACTAAGCCTTTTCAAAACCTAAAAAAACAAGCTAAACTTATCAACAACAGCGTAGCAAAAGCTTAGATTGTTTTTTTAGGTTTTGCTTAGGCTTAGGAATATGTAAGCTTAAGTTAGGAAACAGCTGCGAAGGTAAAATCTGAGAATCTGAAGTCGTTCTTGAGAATTACTGAAGATTACTATTATTGAGAATAGCAAACGCCTCAGATAACAGAATAAATGATTCTAGGAAATTTGAACGACAGCACTTGATCGCCGAGCATTAGACCGCCAGCACTTGATCGCTGCGCACTTGATCGCCGAGCATTAGACCGCCGAGTATTTGATCGCCGCAGTTCGTGTTGCATTAAAGCAGACGTTAAAACTCGCCACCAAAGTAGTATAAAGTTCCCATCAAAATAATAAAAACTCCACCTAACATAATTTTAACAAATTTAAATAAAATATTTAAACAAGGCAATGTTGTTTTGACAGTAAAATTCTTCTTTTATTGCCAAAACACCATTGCCTTGTCTAAATGATGAATCAAAAATCGAAACTTTCCTAAGCCTAAGCGAAACCTAAAATCGAAAACAAAATAAATGGTTTGTTATTTTATGTCTAGAAGAAACTTATTCCTGAGCCTGAGCAAAACCTGAAAATCAAACTAAAATTTTCATGAAATGTATATTTAATGGTTTGTTATTTAGATCGTTGTTTTTCCTAAACCTAAGCCAAAGCTAAAAACCATGATAAATTAATATTTAATGAATAGTTTGTTTTTTAATAAAGACTAAAACTTTAGTTTTTCTTTTCCTAAGCTCAACCAAACCTTAAAACCAACTGAACCCTATTATGATAAATTCTTAATTAAGAATGTGTTCTTGAAAATATTTTTTTGTCACAAGCAAAATTTTACAATAAAAAATGATGCACACACATTAAAGTAATTGTGGGGAGTTCACAAAACTTTTTGGGAGTTTACAAATTAGTCGTGGTGCTGTGTTGATTCACTTGAGTTTAAGGGGAACAATAAATTTGCATAAAATTCCAACGCAATCCTGCGGCGATCAACTGCTCGGCGGTCTAATGCTTGGCGATCAAGTGCGCGGCGATCAAATGCTGGCGGTCAAATGCTCGGCGATTAAGAGCTGGCGATCAAATTTACAGACACCAGAAAAAAGCTTAAAAAATCACGAGATGTAGAAGACGAAATTTCCGGACACCGGTTTTCTTATGAGAGGCTGAAGACTAAGTCCTAACTCACCAGTATAAGCAAATTTCCAGCAATTATTCCAAAATCACCATCAAATTTGACTACTCAAGGACTCTTTTGAATGGACCGTCGCCGAAATCTTAAAAAACTTTTAAAATCATAAATTTGACTAACAAACACTTTTAAAAACATATTTTGAGTTATATTGGTGTTATTAAGTGTGTATTTATACGTTGTCACTATTGAAGGGTTGTATTTAATCACATATACTGTAGTTGCAAATTATTTTTTCTTGAATAACGTTATTTTCAGGAATTTTTCTGTTTGTTCTTTCAGTATTATTCTTTATATCATGCTTTAGTTATTTAATTAGGTACTTCAAAATTTTAGTTTAGTGAAATTTTATTATAAAAATTATTTCAATAAATAAACTATCGTGCAAAACTATCGTGACCAAAATAGAAAAATTTTTTGATATAACGCATCTTAAATCGAATCGTGCTTTACCTCCACCTTCTAAAAATGCTTTACCGTCTATCGTTTTGCCGTTTTTTTTTGGCAAAAACTTTTATACTACAAAGCGCATACGCAACAACGCGGGTTTCATTGTTATTGTTTTATCTCACGTCGAACTTTTTACGTTCTCAGCTGTTTTACCAAAATATACCCCGCGTATCCTCCCAGAATTTAGCCAGTAACAATGTTACTATCTTTTACAGTGTGATATTTTCGCTTGTTTTTATGTTGTCAGAACCCAAAAAAGTTTTTTATTCCGTTTTACCCAACACACGAGTGTAGTTCGCAGTTCTTCTCGTTCTTCTTCGCTTTCAGGCGTTTCATTCTATACAAAAAAACCCATCATAGTTTTAGTTTTTTAAAGTTTTCTTTCGTTTGACGATATTTTTATAAGCATGTTTAATACTAGACTTATCTATCTTAAGCTCGCTATTTGTGATTTTTAGCCCTAAAACTACAACACAGTCAAATTTTAGCCTGATCTAATAAAGTAGTTTGTTTTGAGGGAAATAACAGTTGGACTCAAATGCTTTTTTAATCTAAATATGTTACCAGACCTTAACAACAAGGGTTAAAATTTAAAAAAAAATCAACCTAAACACATATGTTAGAAAATCCCAAAGAGGGTTAAGTAAGTTAATATTTTTTAAGATTTTAGTTCAAAATTCACAATGTACAAGCATGTTTTTGGTGAAAAGTAAAGTAATAGTTTAATAAATAAAGTAATAGCTTGAATAATAAAAAAATTAAAATTTATTTTCTTTTATATAGTCTACTATTTATAATATTTAAAAAATCAACTAAGCAAAAATAAACAAAGCAATTGCAACATTGAATAGCTTTAGTAAATTGCGGTTGTGATTTTTATTTCCGATCAGTTAAACTGGGCCTTATTCTTTAAAGATTTAACAACGATTAACATTAAGTTAAAATAAAACTATTAAATCGGTTGCATTAGCATTATCAATTGATTTTTCAAAGCAAGCGTGCACATTACCAAACAAAAAAGTACATATATAATAGCGATGTTCCTACCTTCCAATTTCATTGTTCCTACCTTCCAATCTCTACGCTTTAAATGGCTCCGGCCATTGTAGAACTTTTTGCCTTAAAACCATGTTGAAACCTTAACAAAATGATATAGAAAAAGACAAGAAGTTCTTTTTTGACAAACTGTTCCTTTAGTTTACAAGAAAAATATGTAAGTGAAATTGGATGATAATTTTCTTTTAGGCTTTTGATACCTTTTTAAAACAGTTTAATAAAGCTATTTTCCAATCAAATGGTAATTTTCCAAAATTAAAAGACATCTAAAAAATTATTGCCCAAGGTTCAGCAATAACTTTAGCCAAGCGTTTTAAAAAGTAAGCTGGAAAACAGTCAGGTGTTTGAGACAATTTGTTTGGGAGTTTTTTAGGGTTTTAAATACTTTTTTGTGGTAAATACTATGTTGTCCAACTTCCCAATATTTGGTGGATTAAAATTTGGTAAAGTATTATCATCATCAGTAAAAATGGAAGCAAAATAATTTCCAAAAAGTTCAACTTTTTCAAACTCTTCAGTTACAAAAGTCCCATCATCTTTTTTAATTGGTGGGATAGTTTGTTTGGTTTTAATTTTACTATTAACAAATTTATAAAAATTGTTTAAACCGCCTGAATTTAAAATGTTTGCTTATTAGTGTTAAAATCTCTAACTTTATTTTTGTATACTTTGCAAATTTTTTTGTACTCTGATCTTATTTTTCATCAATATTACGCTTATGCCAAAGTTTTTTCTTTTGATTTTGTAGTTTTCTTATATGTATCGGATATTGTACAATTTTTTTCTTGTTTGTAAATAATTTTTTTCCAGGGACATGTCTATTGATTCCAAACAACAAAATATCTTTGAATCTCTGCCAAGCATTTTCTACTGTGCCACATTCCTCAAATAAAATTTTCCAGTTGATTGTAGATAAGTATAAATTTAGCATATCATAATCTGCTTTTAAAAAAATCAGGTATGTAGTTTTGAATCTTATTTTTAGGACTGTCAAATATTTTAAGATTTATTTCAGATGAAATAGTGTCATGGTCTGATTGTGAAAAACTGGGCGCAACAGTGGCATTATTAAAAAATTTCTCTATCGCTTGTGAACAAAAGATCCAGACAATTATTCTCACGAGTTGGTTGTGAAACAAGCTGATACATACCTAGCTCAATAAGAAACTTAAACCAATTATTTTCATTTTGCGTGTTAGAAGTTATTTTATGTGAAAACCAATCTTCTTCTGCCAGATTGAAATCTCCATTTAAAACAATGGTTCCTACAAAGTTTTCTGTTAAATTCTGATTAGCTCAAATATTAGATTATCTTTTTCTTTGCTAGTACTAGGTTCTCTATAAATACCAATTAATCTCAGTTTAAAAGACTTCTGTAGAAAAATGTCAACCGCTACTAGCTCTATTGCGTCATACTTTTCCTCGATTTCAACTTCAACTACTCTAAAAACATTTTTAATTAATAGAACTACTCCACCTCCTTGCCGCTGCTGTTGATCCCTTCAATATACAATAAATTCTCTATTTTTGATGATCATTTCTTTAGAAGTTGTTTCAGTTAGCCATGTTTCACAAATAAAGCAGATATCAACAGCACCATAGATAAGGTCATCTCCTGAAATCAGAACATCAAGCTCATCTAAGGAGTTAGCAAGGCTTCTTGCATTCATACACAACAATTTTATACTAGGTGTAAGCTTTAGTTTACTATAATGGTAATTAAGTCGCAAAATATCCCATTTTGAAACCTTTAGGGGAGCCTTGAGTGTGATGTCGAACAAAAAGGCATCACCATCAGCAGAATACCAAAGTGAAACCTTTTTCTTCTGCTCTCTTAGCTCCCAAAGTTTGCCAAGCAACTATTTTTGACAGACTCTCTGTTCCTCAAGATGGCCTTATGTAAACTTTGTCATATTTGGTGGAATCCATTAGGCGACCGCCTGAATGAACTAACTTATTACAAATATGTTTATTACTTAACCTAATTTTCAGCAGCCTGGGGCGGTCGCTAGCTCTTCCAATACAAAAAAATTTCAATTGGGTGGATGACTTCACCCGTATCACTACTATCAAGTGTTTTTAATAACTCAGCCACGTTTTCCTTTTCCTTATCCCTGTTATCATTCTCCAAAAGGCCAGAAACAACCAGCATTGTATCATGTTCTTTTCGAACCTCCATGCGCTTGAAATAACTGTCCATAGGTATTAATCAATTAAACAGTTTTTTGCACACCATAGTTACCAGCTTCACATCAACACCAGAAGCCCGTGTTTCTAACCCTTCCGGATTTTTTTATCTAAAAAGCGCTGCAAATCTGCTGAAGGGATACCGTGGTAGTGCTGTTCCGTGTTAAAATCCGCGTCTCAGTGGCAATTGGGGCGGTGTTTAACATTGAGTAGCAGTGACGCGGAATAGTTTTTGGAGATTTGCAACAGAAACAATTTCAAACGGTTAATAAAGATCTTTTTTAAAGATGAGTGCGTAATTTTATTGTTCTTGAAGTGAAGTCCATTACATCCCACCATTTTTAACACATCCCTTATTTCTTAAAAATTGATTATTTTAATTAATATTTGTGTTGTTTTAGTAAATTAACTGTTTTAAAGACTGATTTTGAGATAGAAATTATTACCTGGACTTGAATTATGCAAAGAAAACCTGTATTGTTCTGCTTTCAAAAGAAGCACTTTGCATGATCTGTCTCAACAGTTGTTACAAGTTATAATTTATTTCTTTTTCTACTTTTATGTTTAAATGTAATGTAATCAAATGCTTTATAAAATAAACTTTGCGTCTTTCACTTTTCAATAGAAAGAAAAGGTTGATAGATAAGCATACATGTGCACGGGGGGTTTGGAGGGTTAGCCCCCCAAATTCTGAGAGAGGGGGTTTTCAGAATTGGGGGAGAAAAAGTTAACCTCCCAATTTTGGAAAAATGAAGAAAAAAATGTCTTTAAAATGACTTCTAACGGCCTCCAAACTTAAGTTTTGAGGTCAAAATGAATGTTTTAAGCAATAAAAAACTAAAAAATGCAATGAAAAGGGCTTTTTGACCTAAAATTAGCGTTTTTACCTATTTTTTTTCAAAATCGAAAAACAATATGGGTAAAATGCACTCCAGAAAAAAAACGATATGGGTATTTTGCGTTTATCGGATTTTAACCCTCTACCCCCTAATTTGGGGTTTTTAACCCCCCTCCCCACTCCGGACCAACTTTCCCATGTATGGAGGTAAGGTAATTAGAATATTTAATTTATACAAATCACGTATCAGTTTATAAATTTATACTTAAAAAAATAAAACTTAAAAGGACTTAATAAAAAAAATACATGTAGCCATTTTTATATATTTTTTTAAAACCAATCGACCAATATGAGGTTTGCTAATTCTCGTTGCACTTTTGTGCTCATAAAACAAACAATAAATAAAGCTTAAAAATCAAAGATTTATGCAACAAACACAAACCTCAGATCAATTTTGCACTTGAAATCAGTGGAAAGTTCCCAAGAAGGACAAAAGAGCAGGCGCCACTCACTCCCCGCAAAAAAATCAAAAGAAGAGGGACTCTTTCGTTTTTTTGAATTCTGGGTCAAAAAAAAACTTAAAATTAATTGTCTTACGGCTAAGGAAGGGATCAACATTTTCCTAACCTCACATCACAGAACCCCTTCCACCCCTTAAAAAAATTAATTATTCAAAATTTTTTTATAATTAATTATAAGAAACCATATAATATTAAATTTAATTAATAAAAAAAAAAATAGAACAAAAAAAAAAACAAAAAAAAAAAAAAAAACAAAAAAAACCCAACCCCAAAAAAAACAAAAAAAAAAAAAAAACAACACAACAAAAACAAACAAAAAAAAAACCAAAAAAAAACCAAAAAACAACAACACTCATCGTAATTTACTGTCAAACCAAAAACCATTGAAGAGTTTGAAGCGAGGGGGATCAGGCCTTTGTATTTAGATTTTCAAGCAACCTCACCGATGGTAAGTTAGTTGCATAATTGTTTTTAATCATGTAATTTGTAAGAGGTGTCATTTGTTTGGTTATCGTGCCATTGGTCACCATCATGTCAGATTGATTTCATTGGGTGGCGAAATTTTAAAACTCGTTTGGGTGCGATTTCAAAAACTTACTTCAAGTAACAAGTTTGCTGACAAACGAAAAGCTTTCAGACCTGTACATGGTCTGAAAATGTTCTCCCCGCTTTATTAGAGGATTTGCCCCCTGTTTTATTGCCCCCCCCCCGCGGAAAATAGAAAACGTACCCAAAAAATATGACCCATCATCGCGAAATTTTGCAGTTTTTATCCTATTTCAATGCATTTCAAGCTATTTTAGACATTTTTTACCTTATTTTCACATTTTTTATCCCTTTTTCCCTTTTTCCTTTTTTTTCTGTTTTTTTTTCCTTTTTTTCTCTTTTTCTTTTCTTTCTCCCCTGCTTGCCCACCCGTTTTATTGCTTCCCCCCGTTTCAAGAAAGTTGCCCTCCCGTACCCTCCGTTTTGGAATTGCCCCTTCCAATAAAACCCCGGGGGGGGCAGAGCACAGGTCTGAGCTTTTGTTTAATTTTTTAGTGTCACTCAGACTTACTTAAGGAAAAATAGTTTTATAGTTTTTAATTCAGAGAGCACAGCATTAGAATAGCACAGCAATTTCATCATAAAAACTCTAGCTTCATTGTTGGGTTTCGCTTAGACTTAAAAAAAGTTTTCAATCCATGGTTTTAGTCGGAAAATACAGTAAACTTGTATTTTAAAAAGTACAGTACAGTACAAAATCGCACCCAAAATAAGTTTTCTGAAGATGACCCGTCTATCTTCCGTAGAACGGGGGGTCCACTGGTATACATACCCGGAGGTGTGTATCGGCCACCAAACTTGTGACGACCCAAAATAGAAGCGAAAATAACCAGGCGCTGAAAAATTTAGACAGCCAAATTTGTTGAAAAATTTGGCCGATACATAAATTGAACCCTCCAAAGTCGACTCTGGCGTGCTATCCATTACACCATAGGTCGGACTATGAAAAGGGAAAAATAATCGCCTTTTATTAACGCTTGTACTTTGAGTTTTCACGGAAGGGACACATACGCGGTATGTGTCACACTTAGTACTCTTATTTGTTTTGTTTTTGCATACAAAAATTCAAGCCTTAACATTTAAGAAATATTAAATAATGTTATAAAATAACTCTTTTTGATTATTTTATGCATTTGATCTTTGGAAAAAACATCTTTGATCAAAAAAAAAATATCACAAATTAATCAAACTTAGAAAATAAATATATTGACTTCAAATAAAAAAAGTTATTTATAAAACATAATGCGAAATATAAACTTTTAAATTTCTAACACTATACTCGAATACCAAATACTTTTGGGTATATTAAAAAATATGTGAATTAATTATTATAATGTTGTTAAATAACCGGGTATATTTTAAAAAACTAAAACACCAATCCCCAGTGAGTGACATACAAACAGACATATTTTTTATATTTAGCAAAAAATAAGCCCCAGGTAGCCAAAAACTTATATTTTAAAGTTAGTTATATTCCTTAAAGTAATAAATTAATCATAATATTTTCCCATAAAAACTTGGCACGATGTTCGGTAGTTTTGTCTGGTATTTTTTAAAACTTAATTTCAATTTATTTAAAATGTCAATTTCAATTTATTTAGAATATCCGTGTCCACTGAAAAAGGAAACATAACGACATACAATTTAAATGTGTCACTTTAGCTGTTATGTATAGTTTTTTTACAAAATAAAACTATTTTGCATTGCATATCGATTATAGTTTTTTAGATATAGTTTTTCGTCGAAGATTTGTGAATAAACACGTTTTAATATAAACTTACAAAGTCCTAAACTTATATTTTAGTTTATTGTTTTTTCGAATTAGAAAATTTAAATTAAATTTATTATTATGCGTTTTTCTATGTCTGAGTTTTTATTTACGTTTTTCGCTTAAATTTTGTTTCGCATGTCTTGTCTGATGTTCCGCCAACGCAACATTGAATATACGAATTACACATTAAAAATTTTTTTAAAAAATTTTTAAATAAACATTTTTTTCAAATTAAATACATTTTAAGAAATAAGTACGAATTATACATGAAATATTTAAATAACAAAAAGTGGCAACCTGGTTTTCTGTGATAATATTATATGTCATACTATCTTTTGTATGTCCCGGTTGTGACGTAGTGGCAGAACATCTGCTTTGCTTACTGAAGCTCCTGATATCGACTTCCAACCAAGACACGCTATGCAGTTATAATTTTAATTGTTCGATAGTATTGTTGGTATTTGCTTGCCAATTTAGCCCCAAGTATTATCGGCCTTGCGTATCCTGCCGCATGCGAAATAAATAAACCTTTAATTTTTTTAAAACTTCACAACTCAATATTTTTTATTAATGTTTAGAAAGACAAAAAAATGTTATTTTTATAAGGTACGACTTTAAATTTTATTTAAAAAAATATCAAACCACATCCTTGCATTACACACAAAATATCAATTTTTCCAAGACACAATATTGAATACTCATTTTCCGTTTATTGTTTCATCCCCTTTATAATTATTTTTAACATTGTAAGAAGATTTTTTGAAGTATGGTGTGATTATTTTTTAATTATGCAGTTACATAATATTAATACACCTTCTGGCGTAACAAACAAAGGTTACAACCAGGATTATTTTTTGAAAATCTTTTCTGCAAGATTCAAATAATTGCTGTCAAAGTTAAGAACATTAATCCGAGAAACTTGATTTAAGATGACATTTCATGTTTTGAAAAATAATTAATTAAATTTTTAGGTCCACAAAAACCTAATACTTTAATAAAAAAAATAGTAAAAAAACACAAAATCGTTACAATGACCTAAAAATAATTTTAAACAACCAGTTATATATTTAAAAAAGTTAAAAACGAAACATTGCAACCAAAAAATGTCGAATGTTTCTATTTTTGTGACAAAATAGAATTTCCACCACCTCTGATAAACTTAGGATTTACGTGGTTTAAATTTGGATCTTTGGGCTGCTGGATTTCCTGATCTTTGGGCTGCTGGATTTCCTCAAAAGTACAAAAAAATTGTGGGAACATGGCATTAAATACGAAATCGGTTTAAGGTTTTTTGCTGCGGGTTAAACGACTTTAAGGAAATGGTGTCAGTTTTTATTTTGATAATAATGTTTCAAGAAAGAGGGAGTGTACGATTAAAATTAAATTTGATCTGTATGCATTGCTAAAACAACATTCAATCAGAACAGATGCTTTAAATTTTTAGAACAGAATCAGAACAAAGCAAATATTTTCAGGCAACTAAATAGTTGTGATGTTTCTCATGCTCTTATGTTTAGACCATAGCGGAGGAAGTTTCGGGGCTCAGCCCATTCAAATGAGGGATCTTAATTGTATTCAACCTTGAAATAAGGGCTAAGTTATTTTGTTTGCGTATTTAGGACTTCTTTATTGTTTCTAATAAGTTTTGAAAAAAAATGTAGTTTACAAAAATTTTTTAATAAAATAACTTATAACATTCCTCTTTAATTATTAATGAGGTACCAAATAGAGCGGAACGACCAAGGTTGCTCCGAAGCTCCTAGGCGAAACTCCGCCTCGGAGCTCCTGGAGAACATCACTACTAAATATTATTTTACTTCTCGACTGTAATGTCTCGCTTGCCTTTGTTTGGCAGATTAATAGTGGCCCTGCTTCGTTGTAAGCTAAATAAACAATAACAAAAAATTTGCAAATCACTTTATTTGATACAAAAATGTAGAGCAAAGTTATTCTTTATCTTCATATAAAAATTAGCAACGAGAACCTGAACCATTATTAAAAATCCCGTTGTTACCATGACAGAAACAATCATAATCGTCATTTAATTCTCGTAATTCTGACTCTTTTATTTTCCAATTCATTTTTTTAAAATTTTTTTACCAAACAATTAAAATTTTGAATGCAAAACACTACATTTTTCTTTCGACGTTATTTAAAAAAATATTTTGAGCGGATTGAAATGTGGTTGTTGTACACCAACAGATGAACGAACGTAACGTGCCGTTTGCCAAGTAATCATTTTTTTACGAATGTAGAGCAAAATAATTCTTTATCTTGATAAAAAATTACCTACGAGGATCTGAACCATTCTTAAAAATCCCGTCGTTACCATGACAAACAGTCATAATCGTCATTAATTCTCGTAATAATTGTGACTTTTTTTTCCCAAAAGACGGGGTTCCACACCGAAACGTTTATGATAAAATTGTTGACGGGTATGGCCTAAACTTATTTTTTTAAAAAGTTTTTACCAAACAATTAAAATTTTAAATGCAAAACGTTATTTAAAAAAATATTTTAAGGGGATTGAAATGTGGTTGTTGTACACCAACTAATGAACAAACGTAACGTGCCGTTAACCAAGTAATCTATTTTACGAAAAACATAAATCAGACCTCGCTACAAGTCACATAGAGAAACTACAATATAAACTTTATTACTAAACATAATAAAACAGAAGTAATTCTTTAAATTTGGTGGCCCTTAAGAGGGCCGTTGGGGTGCTTCAATTCAGGAAGCTACTGTAGCTTGAGAGGGCAAGCGGACCACAACGCTTCAGAAGGGAAGCGGACCTTTGTTGCCAGGGCATATTAAGATGTTTAACCGCCGAAGCCGTACAGGGTACGTCCTTGGCGTTTGAGGGCGTAGACCACATCCATGGCGGTAACGGTCTTCCTCTTGGCGTGTTCGCAGTAGGTGACAGCGTCACGGATGACGTTCTCCAGGAAAACTTTGAGGACACCACGGGTCTCTTCGTAGATCAGACCGGAGATGCGCTTGACACCACCACGGCGAGCCAGACGACGGATAGCGGGTTTGGTGATTCCCTGGATGTTATCACGAAGAACCTTACGATGGCGCTTGGCACCTCCTTTTCCCAAACCTTTGCCTCCTTTACCACGACCAGACATGCTTTTCTAGATTTTAGTAGATAGATGACTAAATCAAAGAAATGGGTGCTAGATTTCAGACTTGTCCAACATATATACTAAAATTTTTGTGGTACTTACGATGAACATTTAGACACAAGCGATTCGTAAACAATTTTTCCTAACTATTTTTTTTTTTGAATCTCAATCATCATAAAAATTTATAAAAACTTAACGAACTTTTAAAAAATCAGTAAATAATACTTAAATCAAAATAACTTTGGCAATTTTCTTAATTATAATAAATAATAATATATATGGCTCAATGTCTTTTTGGGTTATTTTCATTCAAACACCAGATCATTGTTTGTTTTTGTCGTAATTGCCTTATGATGGCTTCGGTTGGCCTTTGGAACAAAAGAAATCTCGCGAAACGGAAGCCACCGTTCCTAAGACTAAAAGATCTCAAAAATTTTATTTTTTTGATTACAACTTAAAATTGTTTTAAAGCTAAATCAAGAGCGGAAAAAATTAAATAATGTTTCTGTGTTCTCTGAGATAGATAAGTAAGAAAAGTGTAATTTTTTAAACTGAACATGAACATAAGGAACTCACATAAGAAGACCATTTTTAATGTTTTATAAAATGCATTCGCAACATCTGCCTTGAGAAGCCACGCCTTTTCTGTTTTTGTTATAAAAGAGTTTAGATTCCCGCCTTTTTATCCAAAATCACTTGATATTTCAAACGTTCTGCTTTTGCAAACAGTTGAAGAGAAAAATGGCGCGTACAAAACAAACCGCTCGTAAGTCCACCGGAGGCAAAGCCCCCAGGAAGCAGCTCGCCACCAAGGCTGCCCGCAAGTCCGCCCCCGCCACCGGAGGTGTCAAGAAGCCCCATCGTTACAGACCCGGAACCGTGGCTCTCCGTGAGATCCGTCGTTACCAGAAGAGCACCGAGCTGCTCATCCGCAAGCTCCCCTTCCAACGTCTGGTCCGTGAGATCGCCCAGGACTTCAAAACCGACTTGCGCTTCCAAAGCTCAGCCGTCCTCGCCCTTCAGGAGGCCAGCGAGGCTTACCTCGTGGGTCTTTTTGAAGACACCAACTTGGCTGCCATCCACGCCAAGAGGGTCACCATCATGCCCAAGGACATCCAGTTGGCTCGCCGCATCCGTGGTGAACGCGCTTAAAGTGGTTCATTCCAAGGTCCGCTTCCCTTCTGAAGCGTTGTGGTCCGCTTGCCCTCTCAAGCTACAGTAGCTTCCTGAATTGAAGCACCCCAACGGCCCTCTTAAGGGCCACCAAATATAAAGATTTACTTTGTATTTATTAACTGTATTGAATAAAGTTTGTTGTAGTATATTGTTTTTTTTGTTTATTTAGCTTGGTGCGGGCCAAAATTTACTAGCCGACATCACCAATAACTTCGTAAA
>JASAMX010035416.1:0-12662 GCA_030248175.1 Microlaimidae sp. YZB2_3
TTGTATTCTTCAGGGTTTATTAACAATTTTTTCTTAAACATTAAAGTTTTCCAAATATTTCTCAAACATTCAATAAGTATATTTATTATTTATAAAAAAAACAACATATTTTTAATAAGGGCAGTATTTTAGCTAAATTTATCCATATGATAACAAAGTATTTTGTAAAACAAAGAGGGTTTTTCTTTTTTATTTGTTTGCAAAATGAAATCAAATTTTGTTTTCGATGATTTATTGGATTGCTGAGCTTTTTAATGTGTAAAAAAGTAAATGTTTTTCTAATAAAAAACAAAAATAAACTATTTAATTATCGTACAGTAATGTTTTATAATATTTTTTCCAAAAAATCGATCAATTATTTATATATTAATAACCATAACTAAAATTCGTGCGCGCACGAATTTCGTGCGCTAACTTTATAAACGTAAATTGGTGTATGATAAAATTGTTGTTAGATGTGCAATTTTCGAAATGTCCCTTTTTCCCTTGCAAAAAGGCATCAACTGTACTTTTATTGCAATTTAATAAGCGGGAAAATGTGGAAACTCCGGTGTACATTTGATAGAATTAAAACTGTGTTAGGTTCAGATATACCCAGCAGTCTTGCCGAATTTCTGTCCATGACAGAAACTGATGAAATATCGGGTTCGTGCAAACCAAATAAGTGTGACATAGACAATAATTTTGAGTAATGAATCTGCAGTCAGAATTTTTTTGATTTTACTATAAATGAAAATTTGGATATTTTAGTTTTACTTTACTTACTATAAATTATTTGCACTCAACGAAACATTTGGGGGGGGGCAGTTAATACACTATGGCCTAAAAAGTGTGAAGTTAAGTTGCACGAAACCGAAATTAAAGTGGGCAACCAATTTACTGTGGCTGGCCAAGAATATAAGTCGGGAAACGTATTGGCGATTTCACGCGATGAAGAGGGAGTTCCACGATTCGGGAAGCTTCTCTACGCTTATTGCGAACAATCTTCAATCGAAAAAACTTATATTATTTTTAAGAAATACAAGACTGTGTGCTTTGAGCAAAATCTGCACTTATACTCAGCTCGAATGACTGACGAATCAGACTGGATTCCAGCTATGAAAATGCTCGATTTTCACCCACTCGATGCTTACACCTCTGGAACTAAGGATCTGTATTACATAATGCCACGATACCACCTTTCTTAGTTATGGTTAGAAGGCAATTAGTTGAGCAAAACAAAGCCAGATATTTCATACAGGCGATGTAAACAGAAGATAAAACATTTATTGGATTGACCATCAAAGCTTTGGATCAATCTAATAAATGAAAAATTAAATTTTTATTTTAAGGGTTTATCACATTTATTGTAGGTTTTATGATCTAAAATTGCCGTAAAACTAAAATTTTTCGCCACAAAAAAATATTCACTCATGTATATTAAAGTTCATTCTTCGAATTGAGCAGAAAATGTGAAAGGGGTGATATCACACGTTAAAAAAGACATTTTGCTTAATTCGCTTTCCTCTTCAATTAATTTCAAAACCAGCCACAATGCGCCCAAAAGAGTTTATAGCTCGATCTAGGTTATAGAGATTTGCTTGGCCAATTCTACTTTCCTTGTTTTCTTAGCTTAAAAATTGTGGGTTATTTTCCGCAACGCAACGCAACGGGGAGTTGCATCTGATAGGGAAATTAGACCTGAGAACAGTCTCGCACAGCGTAATGAAGGGACATACAAGGGTGGTGTGTGTGTTAACTAAAACCTGCCACAAAATGCTGAAAAGTCTGCCTTTTTTGGCAGAGTTTTACGCCCTTAGGATTTATATACATGGTGACCTAGCACCCCAGTCGTGATTCATAATCTGTCCGTTGCATTTACTCTCTATTTTTTTTAGCGATACTGGAAAAAATATATCATTTTAAATATATCATTTCAAATTAAATTTAATTTAAATTTAATTTAAATTTTAAATTTAAATTTAATATATCATTTTAAAGCTTTAGACACGCTGATTTCAAAAATATAAAAAAATTTGCTCTAAATGGTCGGGTAACTAAAATACAGACCCCTTTGTACCCCCAAAATTAGTAAGGGGTGTTTTTTTGTTTTTATTATTTATAAGCCGTGTTTATATTCGTTTGAAAGTTCTATGCGTGCTGATTTTAAAAATATTAATTTTAGACTAAAATTTTTTATGGTTACCCGGTTACACACCCCCAAATACCCCCAATTTTGAAAAATGGTAATTTTGTCATTTTTTCATTTTAAGTGACATGTTTATACTCATGTAAAAACTCTCGAAGCACTGATTCCAAAAATATATGGGTTTTTAAATTTTTTTCAGTGGTTACCCATTTTTGCACCTATCAATGTAACCCCTAAAATTCTTAAGAGGTGATTTTATTATAATACCCTTATGTTTATACTCATATCAAAGCTCTCGACACGCTGATGTCAAAAAAATTATTTTCAACTCGATTTACCCAATGGTTACCATTTTTACAACCTATAATGTACCCCCAAAAATTTAATTTTAAATTTCTTTTTTAATTTATTATAATACCCTCATGTTTATACTCATATCAAAGCTTTAGACACGCTTATCCCGAAAATATAAATTTCAACTCGATTCATCTAATGGTTACCATTAAAAATTTTAGGGGGTCTTTTTTATATTTATTATAATACCCTCATGTTTATACTCATATCAAAGCTTTAGACACGCTTATCCCAAAAATATAAATTTCAACTCAATTCATCTAATGGTTACCATTTTTACAACCCATAATGTACCCCCAAAAATTTTAGGGGGTCTTTCTTATATATTTATTATAATACCCTCATGTTTATACTCATATCAAAGCTCTCGACACGCTGATGTCAAAAAAATTTTTTTCAACTCGATTTACCCAATGGTTATCTAATGGTTACCATTTTTACAACCCATAATGTACCCCCAAAATGTTTTGTCAACTTTTTTCCAGTATCGCTAAAAAAAACAGAGAGTAGTTTTTAAAAATGTCGGAAACAAAAGAGGTTTTGGTTTATGTTTTTTTTAATGGGGTGGAAATTAAAAATAAGGTAACTCAACTTCAAATTGTGGACAGAAGCTTCTTTTTTCAAATGGCTGTAGATTTTATATTGGAATATGGTTATGTTTTGACAGATAAACAAGCCCAGTCGCTGAATTTAAAAATTCAAAAATTTAATTTAAAATTTAGCGAGTATGTGGATTGCGATACTTCCGCAATTCTAGCGGGTGATAAAGTACGGCTAATGGTCACGTCAACGACTGTGAAAACCGCCGACGAACCCACAGTGGTAAGACAAGGTTGTACAGATTGTATAATTCTGGATGCGCACTAACTCGGGAAAATTTTACATGACAGCCCATAACTTGCGTCAAAAGATAAAATAATCAATATTTAGCCTAAAATTTTGTACACCCAAAAATATTTTAGCTTTCATATAGCTGGTACCTAACGTGAGTTATGGCCTGACGCGTGAAACTGTCCTGAATTAGGGTGCATCTCAAATTAACCAATCAACCCTAACTTTTTAATAAAATTGTGGAATTTTACAGCATTATTTTTAACGTTTTTTCTTGTTGTAGAAATGAGAATGCGTTGTTTTTTATTTTTACTGGTCAATGCTTGTTTAGGAAATGTCAGCGACTGTCGAGGATAGTGGGGGTCAGTGGCGCGACACGCCCAGCCCAGCAAGTGGATTGGATCAACCGTTTACTGGCAAGAGTATATAATAGAGAACACTGTGACAGTCCAGTATTTTTTTAGGTTTATGTTTGTCGCCAAATAAGGGGGGAAATGATAAAATAATTTAAAGTTTTCTAACAGTGTGGTCACGACCGCACAATAATTTAAATAGGGTGGAAATTTTACCCCTCCCCTCTTCGGTACATGCAGGCATATGAAAAAATATGTAGGAATGTCCTATTCTTCTCTGTTATATATTCTTGCTATTGATAAAGCTCCATCCGAAACCAAACATGAAAAACCGCAGTTGAAGTTATATGATGCAAGATATGAACAATACAAGTTCAAACCTGAGGTAAATTTGGGTTATTCTTTTAATAAAAAAAATCTACCCCGATTTTCTTCGTAACCGCATACTACACAATACTATTTCCACCATTATAAGCTTCAGTATGGAGCATTTTGAGCTTATAACCGCCGTTTTAAGTGACCGCACTGTCTGAGATTAAGTAAAAAGTAACCTTTAACCCCCTGCGCAATTGCAAATAGCAAATTGTAGGGTAACTGACTTAATTTCGGCCAGGCCTTAATTTCGGCCACCAATTTAGGGTGTTAAAAAACTGGCTTATTTTAAAATTTTTTGTGATTTTCTTAATTTTTGCTTTGTGCTTAAACTGCATCAAATTAGAACGAAGCACAATATAATTTTAAAATACCTTCTATTTAAGGCTCAAAGTTGTTAATTTTCATGATTTGATATTTTCTTCAAAATCACTTTGCAACGCATTTAACTAACTGCGCATTTTAAGATTCCGTTAATTTCGGCCACCTTAAAATTTAGGTGAAAAAACCTGCGGTTTTTTACTTTTTTTAAATATTATTGTACTACCGTATTTATAAAGAATTTTTTCCCCGTTTTACTTTTTTTGACAGTTTTTAAGCCAAAAATAAAAATTCAACAAAAAATATAGGTTATTAAAACTTGTTTTTTTAAGGTTTTGACATACTTATTTAAAGTCTTGCTAATAACTATTAAAATATGAAAACGGAAAAAATTAAGTTATATGTACCTAGAACAATACCTAAGGATAAATTTGCAACCTTTAGAAATTTTTATTGTTCAGCTTGGCAATAGTTATAGCCATTTTTTTCTGAGTGGGCGAAGTTAATGGCTCGCGCCTTAATTTCGGCCACTATAAAATCAAAACTTAAAACCTCCACTGATCTTTAAGCGTTACAGAAATTTTAAAACATTGCCCTGGAATAACAAAAATAGCTATCGTTTGATTTTTAGACCAAATTTAGGGTCGATTGGAAAAACCAGAAAAAACTTATCCAAAAAAATAAAAAAAGTGGCCGAAATTAAGTCAGTTACCCTAAATCTTAAATTTTGTTTATAGGAGGGATTTGACCTCGCTTCTATACTCGCGGACCCCAGAAATGGAGTCTTTGGTCCCAACGTTTTGACCGAATACCGGCCGAATTTGGACTGGAAACGGAAGAAGCAGTTGCGCTGTGACCTCATCGCTATCTGCTGCAGATATTTGGTGTGGAATTTACAGAAAAAATTGGAATGGATCTTAAATTAATTTGCACTTAAACCCCCTAATGTCAGAGAAATTTAGTTTATATCTTGTGTTTTCTTGAAAAATTGATGTTTTTGAAAAGCTGGGAGTTTTTTAAAGTTAAAAAATTTGAAATAATCGTTTGGAAAAATTCGCACTGAGACGAACTCGAACCGCCGACCTTCAGCGGTTCGAGTCGGTCTCGGTGCGAATTTTTCCAGACTATTATTTAAAATTCTCTGAAAAATTGATTTTAAAATGCTCTATAAATGATCATTTTACGGTCCCTAAAAACTTTTAAAGGTGTGTGATATCGTTGTAACTTTATTTATTTTCATTCCATTCTAACTTATTCTAAAAATTCCACCCCTGATGTCTCACTTTGGCAACAAACCGGACCCTCGAACCAAGGCCTTAATGGCCCATTCCGTTGTAACCCTTTTCCCATGGTGTGCTCTGGATACCGGTCCTTTGCCCTACGTAAGTAAAAAATTGAAAATTAATTGTTTAGTCAGAAAACTAAATTGTTTTGCGAGTAACATTAAATTGTTCTGCCTCTGCGTGACATTTTATGTTCAAAATTTAATGCTGGGTTTTTAACATTCCAATCCTCGTTTATGTCCAAAAACTCCAAATTAAAAAAAAAGAAAAACCGTATACAAAATATAGACTTCATTGTCTTTTACAAAAAGATTTGGCATGAAGTGTTTAAATTAAATTTAATTTTTAGAGCCATATTTACGACCCTGTCATGTATTCCGGATTTCTGAACACAAGCGTGGACCATATGCGCAATCGCGGACGTTTGGGTAAACGCCACGAGACATCGTCAAATCCGGAAACGCCGTTTAAAACTGAAAAAGACAAGGATATTGAGGTATTGTTTATTTTCATTGTTTTGCTTAAGCTACATAGTTAGATATTAAAATACAGGGTGTTTTTAATGGTTCACACTTTAAACTTTAATAACTTTATTGTTATTGTTATTGTTATCGAACGATTTAAATAATCAAAATAGACCAAACCAAAAACAAAAATGTATAATTCGAGAAAATTCGTTATTTTTTTAAATAAATTTTTTGACCGTTTTTGATTCTAAAAAGAAACACTTTAATTACTTTAATAATAATATATAACTGATTTATTTAAAGATGATTTAAATAGAATAAATAAAAAAAATCGTCATTTAACACCCAGCAGTTCAACTTGCTTTAGCTTTGCGTTTTAGGCAATAGAAAGTTTTTAAATTTAGTTGTAGACTTGATAAAAGCGCAAAAGTCAACAGTAAGTAGGTCGGTTTGCGATGTGTCTGTTTGCTTGTCAAGAAAATTGGGTAATTATGTATTTTATTCCAGAAATTGGCTCAACTTCAAAAGTAAAATTTAGGTGGTATTATTAAAATTAAGTTAGAAATCAAAAAAGTATTATAAATTCGCGAATTCCAATTACAAAGATTCTTTGAAATTACAAATAAATATTTTAAATAGGCCGTTGACTATTTTTATTAAAAACAATAAAAATAGTCTTAAAACTGCAACTAAAATAATTTAAAACATATTTCATGTTTATATGGACCTATCTAGCACTACAAAAATTTGAGTCTGCGGTCCCGCCGCGAAATCAGAATTTGTTATGAAACTAATGACTTTTACTAAATTTTTTTGAAACCCGGAGATTATAAAACAACTATATTATATAAGTAAACAACTATATTAAAAAATTTCGAGTATTTTTGTTAACTTTTGACCATTATTTAGAGCTATATCAAGCGTAACTAAAATTTCTCATATGTAAATTTTTTTAGTTAATCAAAAACGAAAAACATTTTGTGATACTTAATTAAATACAAAAAGACCACTAAAATTTTTCAAGTAGGTGTTTTATTTGTATACAGCACTTCCAATTTCAAAAATAATATAAAAAATGCATTTAAATTGAGAGGAACTTTGTTTTGTGGTGGGACCGCCGATCCAATTTTTGTTATGCTAGGTAGGTAGGTCCATAATTTTTAAATCTCTTATTTAAAAGGCGGAGCTTCCATTTTAAATGACCGGAGTTCCAAAACATTATATTGAAGAGCAGTAACATCACTGTATTATTTAAATTATTACATTATTATTATTAGGGTTTATTATTTTATAATTTGCAAAAATTATGTAAAATAGATTTCTTTTCAGTACTATGAGCTATTTTATTAAAGGAATTTTTCAAAAATTCTCAAGTTTTCTCTTTTTCTTCTGGTGTTTTTTCGAATTTTAATACTACAGAAGGAACTAACTGCGTTGTAAATACTTTCGTACAACTGTATCAGACGGCATTTGTCATTATCAGACCATTTGGTCCCCCTATTTTTGGAGCATTAGATGAAATTCCTGCCATTTTAGTCTAAACCGCGCAGTCTTTGCAACAAAAACGTTAAAATACTTAGTTAAGTAGTCACATAGGTACTTAAGTAGCTACTTTGTTAAGCAGTTTATAGTGCAAGTACAGAGTACAGAGTCTGAAATTTTAACTTTAAATTTTCGGGTTTTTCAAAATGCTGAAAAATGCAAAATTTTATTAATTTTAAATTCTTACAGTATATACGGTTTCCACGGAAGATTTTACCATGTTAAACGGTAAATGGGGACATTCTTGTAACTGGTATGCGGTTATGTAGGGGTACTTCTATGGGTAGTTTTTTTGCAATGTAATGCATTACAGGTGTCCGCTAATGCATTACAGATGCTCATACATTACATTAATATATGCACACATTTTTTTTAGGTTTCGCGACTGGCCAAAGTGCATTACGATGGTTCGAAAGGCAAAGAGACTGAAATAGTCAAACGCATGTCCGATCTGTTCAATTACAGACAAAACTACCTGCGAAACAACTCGGACGTTACTACAACTGACATACTTCAATTGTATCCTCAGTTCAAAAAGATTCCTCATCTTGTAAGTTTTTTATAATGATGAATTTAAATTTTAATCAGGTTAAATAAAGTGATTTGTGACCACATTACCTCTGGTTTTACCAAAGGTAAATAATTTCATATTCCTTCTTATCAAGGTTCTCTTATGATATACTATACCAACTATAGTGTAAGGTATTAAGTATTATATTCTTCTCCTTTAGATTTTTTAGTGGTATGTAGGGTAAGTGATGTAATTTCGTCCAGTCATAATTTTTAAAAACCACTTTTGCTCGCGTTATACCAAAATTTACCTAAAAAACTTGAATTGGTACAAATTCGCTCCTGCAAATTTGCAAACTTGGAATGGACTTTTGAAATGGACTTAAATTGGATTTTTGGAATGGACTTTTGGGATGAACTCGGAATAGACTTTTGCAATGAACTCAGAATGGATTTTTGGAATAGACTTTTGAAATGGACTCGGAATGGATTTTTGAACTAGACTTAGAATGGATTTTGGAATGAACTCGAAATGGACTTTTGCATGGACTCAGAATGAATTTTTGAAATGGACTTTTGGAATGAAGTTTTTCAGTCCAAAATCCATTCCAAGTCCATTTCAAAAGTCAATTCCGGGTTCATTCAATTTCAAAAATCCATTCCGAGTCCATTTCAAAAGTCAATTCCGGGTTCATTCAATTTCAAAAATCCATTCCGAGTCCATTTTAAAAGTCAATTCTGGGTACATTTAATTTCAAAAATCTATTCCGAGTCCATTGCAAAAGTCCATTCCAGGTTCATTCCATTCCAAAGGTTTGTTTCAAGTGCATTTCAAATTTTTTGGGAGCGAATTTTCCCCTGGAGCGAATTTGACCGGTACAAAACTTATATAAACATACTTATATTTAACTGTATAATTCGCACAACAGCCGCTGTCCAAAATTGTGTCACTTACCCTATTATAAATTAGATTCTTCTTGAATACAAGCTGATTTTGGATGCAAAGGGAATGCCGATGCCGCAGTTCGAAGAGATTTGGTATGAATATTCTAAAAGGATCTTGAGAATAGTTATCTGCGAGACGAAACCCGGCCCTGGTCTGAAAACGTTGTTTTCAGAGTTCAGCGTTGATCTGGACATCCGGCCCGACCCTGACAGTGCCCAAAGTCCACTGTATTTACTAACGCCAGGTTTGTTTTTCAAATGTTTACTTCTAATATTTTAAGTTTTGTTACAATACGGTTAAAAATCTGTGCCCATTTTTTTAATTACTAGCAGGTAAGGCTCAGTTCACTCGTTTTGGTTATTTATTTTTTGTGATTCTTTAACTAAATAATAAAACCCGTTAATCTTGTGTGGACTACTAGGTGTGTTAAATAAACTTAATAAGTGAAAAGTGATATAATTTATTTATATGGAAAACTATACAGAAAACAGTTGGCAATGTTATGTTTATAATGATAAACTTTTTATGAATGAAACTAAAATGTTATATATTTTTAGATGAGCAGAATGTACTGGGATTACTGAGCATTCCTTATTTGTTACCACCGAATCCTGTAAAAAAGGGACAAAAAAAGACAGAAGGATGCACTAGTGTTGATGCACAGAAGCACTTGGTCTCGTTCTTAAAGGTAATTTACATTTTAACAAAAACTCAATAATATAATCCACTGATTGCACCAAACACAAAGCATGAACAAAGTATAGCAGGGCTCTCAACATGAATGACCGCACAAGCACAAAGAATACATGCTGGCTGGATGCGGTCGTTTGTGCTGGGAGACCCACTATAATTTATGCGTTGAATTAGAAGCAATCAGACAATAAAAGGAAAAACGTTAAAAAAGGTACTAATAAACTCGTGGTTGTGAGACATATAAATGTGCCATAAAATTTTACTGTCTGTATTTAAAAATGTTCTGGTGAGACAAAAAATAGACCCGCAATAGAAATTATGTGAATGTCTGGATGGGAAATTAAATTATTCTGAAATATTTAATTAAGTTATTTGATATTTGAAAATTTTACTAAAAAAACATTAATTTAAAAACTCAATTTTTGTTTTTTCTTTCACTTTGTTTAAAAGCTTTATGGTAATACCGCATACCTTTTTTCTATTGTTATTATTTGTTGAAATAGGCGTTGTAATGGTAGGAACAAAGGAGCAGAAACCAAAATTATTCAAAATCTATTTTAAAACCTTGCATATTCAAAAAGTCCATTCCAAATCCAATCAATGTTCATTCCAAATTCATTCAGAAAATCCATTTGAAACAAATAAAATTTCAATTAAATATGACACCAGGCCTACTTCTTTCACAGGCACACTTCTTTTATGTAAGTATCACCTAGTAAAATTTTGTGCTGTGTGTTTAGAGCACGATGTGCATCGACGAAGCTGTTCAGAGCCTCAAGAAAGACCTCACCTTGATCAACCGTGCCTCCTGGTGTTCACGCAAACCGGCGCCCCTGCTAGCGAAATCGCACAGATCTGTTTGGTTATTGATCTAGAAGGAATAATTCTGCCGACTACCGATATTCCAGTGGCTCTCAAGTACCCTCTTCGCCAGTTTTCAGGCGTGGAATATTGTCTATCCATCTGAATTGGTCCCGACCTACCAATTCCTGGAACTGGCATTTGGAATCGAAACACTAGTAAAGCCAAAAAGAAGAAGAAAAGCGGCAGTTCGAAGGCTCAAGAACTATTTCTCCATCTGAAAAACTATTAGCTAATGCTACAGCCGGGAATTTACCCCTCAGGAGGGGATGAACATTTTTTTAAGTTTATCAGACTGCAAAAAAGTTGAATAAACAAAAATAAATAAGTGGAGTTATATCAGACTGGGTCATTCTTAATACAAAATTAAATGAATACATGAAAATTTACGCATAGAACTCTATGGATCTACCTAGCATTACAAAATTTTTGGTCCGCGGTCCCGCCGCGAAATTAAGATTTCTTTATAAAACGATTAAGTTTTACCAAGTTTTTTGGAAACAGAAGATCTAAACAACTATAAATAAATAATTTTGGAGGATTTTTGTTAATTTGTGACCATTACTTAGAGCTATATTAAGCGTAACTAAGGTTTTTCATATGTAGATTTTTTGGTTAATCAGAAAAACAAACATTTTGTGATGCTTCTTAAAAACAAAAAAGCCACAAAATATTTTCAAGTAGATGTTTTATTTGTATATAGTATTTCCAGTTTCAAAAATAATACAAAAAAATGCATTTAATTTCAAAGGACCGCCAACCCATTTTTTGTTATGCTAGGTAGGTCCATAGACAACAGCAAAAAACTAAATAATTTTTATGTAAGTTTAGCTGTAATAGGTTCAGCAAAATTTTGCTCTATAGCTATTGATCGCATTTGTTTATAAAACCAAATTACAAACATTCTCAGCCTGGATAACTCAGTTTGTCATAATTTTTGTGAAATGCGTTTCATATATCCACTATTTTTAATTGACCAACCACGCTATGTCCGCTTACAAAAAACTGCACTGTAAATTTTATTTCTGTGTAACCAATTAGCGGGGAAAAATACAGGCTTGAAACTTAATAATAATTATGCAAACTTATTATGTATTTTGGCATGTCAGTAAAAAATTAAATTTATTTAAACAAACTCAACTAAGATTTTTAGAATTTTTAGAATTTTTATGCTTCATGCAAACCCACTAATAATACATCAGGTCAAGTCACTTTAAAAATACAAGAAAAAAAGTTAATCTATATTGGGTTTAGCGATAACACAATATTTCACCGCGCTGATTGGTTACGCATGAAAAGGTTTTATTGGGCAGTTTTTTAACTGAACACAGTGCGGTCGATCAATTAAAACAGTGGATCAGCTATGAGAAAACTGTGTATAGTTAAGGTGTAAATGTTTTATTTTTATTGATGAAAAGTGATGGTTTAAATGAAAATTTGCTCAAAGTGACGCAATGTGTTTTCAGATATTGAAAGAAAAGTGCCAATTTTGTCAAAATTGCATTTGTTTGTCTTGTACTGTCTCCTTGCTTTGTGTTGAATTGTGCTTCCTGTATGAAGCGAATAAAAATTTGATGTGTATTAATTTTTTGCAATTCTAAAAATAATAATAATAGCTTTATATAGTAACCACAACCAGAGTACGGCAAGAGTTTTTAGGACTACCGTTCCATACAATCTGACTGCATTGTAACAATACAAAGAATTTGCGAAATACAAGTTGACAAAAAGAATAGGTTAACAGTTATTTTAATACAAGCAATTATTCTACCAGTATGGTAAAGGTAATGTCATTATATTTGGCAGAAAAAATTCCGCTAATTTGGCAAACAATTTTGGCAGAAAAATTCTGCATATTTGCTTAATAATTTTTCTTCTTATAAAAAGGATAAAAAATTCTGCCAATTTGGCTGAATAGTTAGACTGTTCAAAATTGGTTGACTGATTCTGCCAAATTGGGTGGAATTCTCAGGGGAAAATGGCAGAGTCAGGATTAGAGAG
>JASAMX010035419.1:0-16007 GCA_030248175.1 Microlaimidae sp. YZB2_3
CCCCATTTTATTGCTTCATCCCCGATTCAAAATAGTTCTCCCCATCGTGCTTGTCTGTTTTGGAATTGCTCCCCTTCTAAGAAAACCCCAGGTGGGGGATAGGGCACAGGTCTGATAATAGTAATTTTTGATTAGAATTTCAGTATTAAGCTTAAACCAAACGTTTGAACATTTTTATTTTAAATTTTCGTTTTGTTTATACAGCAATTTTAAGAATTTTGCTTTTAGGAAACACATTTAAATAAAAACCTGTAAGAATAGTAAGTTGTTTAGTTTTTTGTTACTTAAACCGTAATCTTATTGTAAGGATGAAAAATAGGTTTTACGTGTTTTTTTTTCAATAACGTAGTGTTCTTGTAGTCAGAAAAACTCTTGCCAAAAAAAATTTAAAACTTCCAAATTTTTTTTAAAAATACAATGTCGATTTACGCTAAAGTAAATTTTGAAAGATAAAAGTCAAAAAGTCGCTTAAAATTATTGTGTTTTTTAAGCCAGTATAAACTCTTAGTAACGTAGTTACAACTTTTAAACACTGCCTTTTTCTAATTAAAAAGAAAATGCATTTTGCAAAACGTATGTTAAAAAAGTCATTTCACTCCTGTGTTTTTAAGCCACTATAAACTGTTAGAAATGTATTTACAACTTTTAAACACTGTCTTCTAATTAAAAACTGCATTCTGAAAAAAGTATGGTTTAAAGAATGAAAAATATTTATGGGTTTTTTTAACATCCTACTTTTATCTTTTTATTAAATTGCAAAAATTATCTCGGGCTGCAAGCCCCTGACCCCCTTAATCGCGACGCTAAAACGTGTGGTAGGTAGTTTTAGCGCAAAACCCCGTTTGCACAGTGGTCACACACTATGTCCCGCTTTTGGTAACTCACCAGCCCCCCCCCCCCCCCCTGGGGGTTGTGACTTAGTTTGTTGAAGGGAAGTGTGAAACCAACAGCGCGGCTTGTTTGTATTAGCAATTATGTTAATTCAATACCAACAGAAGAGAAAGTTTCCACATGGCTTATTCGTGTTGGATTATGAATGGTTTTTCTCGTGTAAAATACCTCACCACGCGTGGCGAAAAATGGAACACGGCGGCAGGATATAATCATTTTGTCGTATCACTACGGTTGAATTTTTGAAGATGTGAAAATGTATGTGCAGCGTTGTAATCATAACTATCGCTATAGACAGCTATAAAGCCTCGCTATTTTTGGGCGTCACTCTTGTTCCCTACGTTACTTCGGTAGGCTCACGCGTGTGTTTAGTTTTGATAACGTGCGTATTTGCTTAGGGCTTAATATTTAAAATACTCGAATTTTTTAGAATATTCGAAGATTTTTCTGATTTTTAAGCAAGCAAAATACTCCGGCTGCCTGACAAACCAAAATACAAAGTCGGTAAGTGGACGTAAACGTTTTGCCGTTGCGTTAAATTTATCATATTCCCTTTCATTTTCAATTTAAAGTACAAAAAATTTTTTTCAAAAGCATATTTGAAACTAGCAAAAAAAGGAAAAAAAAAAGGATATTTTTTTAATTTTATCCCGTATTTTAAGTATAATATTATTAAGGGAAAACCATAACACGCATGTATCGCAAAATAAGTTTTGGCCTAAAATATGTCGTTGCATTGTACCCTAAGATAGGAAAAATAAGACACTTAAAAAAAACACCACTTAAAAAAAGTACCCATGAAATCGTATTTTGCAAGAAAAGATGTCATGGGCAATACTTTGGATTTCTTGTGACCATCATTTAAATCAAAATCAATAAATACGTTTGTTAACGTAATAGGCGTAAAATTGAATTTCATTACAAGTATCATTAGAATGGTTTTTGTTTATTGGTTGGGTATCCCATTTTGCTTTATTGTATAGTTTTAAAACTAATAAAATTAAAAATGTTTAAATTTAATTTGTTGTTGCTCATATTTTGGAAAAATTTGTCCCTATTTAAAGCTTAGACAAATTCTAAAATTGAAAAAAATTAAAATGTAGCTCTTAGAATTTAAACGTATTAATATTAAAAATACGAAATAAAACTGGCGCAATTTCTGAATTTTTAGCGAATATCTAGAGTTCGCAAAACTTTTAAGAAAATTGTATAATCAAAAAATACAAACAATTTAACTCCTACTTAACAAAATAACGACAAAGGTCGGTGCAACGCTTGCTTAAAAAAGGGGCGCTGGGGGGCGGTACCTGCCTGCTAAGGGATGTTTTTCGGGAGGGCGTGGTTAGGGATAAAGATTCCAGGGTAAAACAAAAGCCAAAATAAAAACAGAAAAATAAATCAAAAAACCTCAAATATTAACATTTTTTTTTTATTTCTAGCGGAGACGGGCTTCCCGGCTGTAGTCGGGACGTATGAAAATTGTGCTGGCGGAAAACGAGATGCCTGGTCCGGACGGCCTCATGAGGAAGAAATATGGAGGGGCCTTCCAAACCCATCAAAGGCGCCAGAAGGGGTCGCCGGTCTGCTCTCCACATGAACAGATTCAAACCGCCGAGACTCATTGAGACCTCTCGTGGAATTGGGAGCTGACGTGAGTTTTTATCCCATCTCATTAAAAAGCACTTAAACTATATATATATATATATTTATTATTATTAAAATTTAATTTAAAGTTTTAATAATAATAGAAATTTTCAGGTAAATCAACCAGCTTGCACATCTCTTCCACCCGACACCCGCCACGAGCCGCGCGGAGCATGGCGGGTGTACGCGTGGGAAGGGGGAGGACACCTGGTCGAATCGAACAGGCACACCTCGAGTTGTGATGTATCGATTTTGATTTTTCACTGTGTCACTTGCCGCGCTTGAGTAATAAAAATAACGAGTATACGGTAACGTGCCAAAAAGAGGGGAGGTCATTTAACGCTAAAAAGGGGGTATTCCAGAGGGCGGCTGCCCCCGTGTGGGGCGGAGAGCCCCTCAGAAGGAGTAAAGCGCTCTTAATCGGGGGGGAAAGTTTTCACTTGAATTATGCTTAGAAATTTACAATGGTCCAGTCCCAACATATTTTACAAAATTTAAGGTTTTTTATCCCTTAACAAAAAACCGAATATTTTTAAAACGTTAAAATAGTATTAATAGTTTTCATTACCTTAACTATTGAACAGATATGAAACTAAGAATTATTATTTAGGCTTATTATGTACAATTATGTTTTTCGTAACTATAGAGCATTAAAAAGTTTCTTATATTAAGAAAAAAAGGTTTTTTCTTCAAAAATTAAAAAAAAAAACCCCAGAATCAAACCGGTGCCGCCATCGCCAAGAGCGGAGATGTGGCCGTTTACCCTTGGAAAGGGGCATATTAACTAAAAATAAAATGTTTTATTAATAATTACTACAAATTTTTTTACGCACAGTTTCTCGGGTCGTATATTTTCACAAAATCAAAAAGACGAGGAATATCACCTATATGGGAAACCGTTAAACATGATTATTGAAGCAGGTGACACGCAAGTCCTGTGCAGAAAGACCAGTACCCTTGCAGGTTATTTACCGCTATCATATTTATTGTTAAATGTATAACACAACGAAAGGTAATCAAAAAAATCAAGATTTGCTCTTGCGGCCCTCCGTTAAATCTTTTTCTCGCGTTCCTTCGGCGAGGAGTCCCATGCACTCGGTATCACATGATGCATTAGGAGCGGCAGAACTCACAGAGTCGCCCAGCAATCGCAGGGTTTTCCGAGCCTAAGAAAATATAACGATGGGGTATAATGCAGCTAGAAAAAAATTGCACAGAGAAACTGCCACAAGTTCCTCTGTAATGGCTCTTGACACACTGTATACACAGTGGCGGAAACCTATTGCCCTTCTATTTCGGAAGGATATAAAAAAAGGCTATATAAAAAGGATTTTAGTTGATTCTAATTTGACACTAGGCAAACCTATATATGATAATTATGGGTTTGCCTAGTGTCGAATTCGATCAATAATTAAAATTCCTTTTATATAGCCTTTTATATCCCCAACTAATAGAGCAGGGCAAAATCTTAACTCCGCCACTGTGTATACAGTGCCTGTCCCAAGCCAGGATAAAGGAGGAGGGTTACAGAGGAACTTGTGGCAGTTTCTCTGTAAATTTTTTCTACGCGGGATGCCTGCAGTCAGCATTATCTTCATCGATGATGTCGTCGTTAAACGGCTGGGAGAAAAGCGTGACGGAAGTCCCTGCACTACGATTGCTGACAAGTCTGTCGCAGTTCTGCCGCTCCTAATGAAGATCATGGATCCGAAGGATAATAGGAACAATTTCCTATCAGCCAAAGGAACAGCGAAGAAAAGACTTAACGGAAGCAAAAACCTCTGCCACAAGAGCAAACAGAGAGAGAGAGAGGGCAAAATCTTAAAATACAAAGAATTTTCTTTTTTTGATTCCTTTCGTTATATCTATCAAAGAAAATGCACACACAATTTTTAACAAAAAATAAATATAAATAATAAAATAATAAATATTAACCTGCAAGGTACTGGGGGTACTTTTCATGCACAAGGTTCGTCAGATCACCGCCGTCGTCCAAAATCATGTTTAACGGTTTCCCATCTGGGAATACTAATGTCTAAAATATAATCATAATTTGTAGTGAAAAATAATACGAGCAGAACCAAAGGAAAACAAATTGCTGGTAGTTTAAAAAATTTTGTAGTAATTATTAATAAAACATTTATTTTTTAGGTTATCTTCATATGCGAAGGGAGACCCCCCCCCCCCCCCCCCCCCCTTCCCTTCGCCGGCCCTCCCCTTTGCCCTGGCGAACCTTTTTTTTTTTAATTTTTGAAGAAAAAACCTTTTTTCTTTAATATTTATACAGAAACTTTTTTAATGCTCTCCAGAAGCATAATAATAGTCAAAAAACATAATTGTACATAGTAGTTCTAAATGATAATTTATCTTAGTTTCATATGCTGTTCAATAGTTAAGGCATATAATGAACTATTAACTAATACTATTTATTTTTATTAACGTTTTAAATACATGTTTTAAATGTTAAGGGATAAAAAACCTTAAATTTTGTAAAATATATCAGCTGCAAAAATCCCGTAGCGCCTTAAATAAAAAATTTTCTGCCCCCCCCCCCCCCCAATTCTCTGACAAGGCGCTTTACTCCTTGACTCTGCTGAGGGGCTCTCACCCCACACTCTTATTTCGGGGGCAGCCGCCCTCTAGACCCCCTTCAGCGTTAATATTCTCCCCTTCTCCGAAATGAAATTCTTGGCACGCCACTGCATTATACTCGTTATATTTTACTACTCAAGCACAAGTGACACAGTGAAAACTCAATCAATACATCAATTAATAGCAACTCAATATACCTGTTCAATACACCAGGTGTATTCCTCGTCGGTCTCCCCTTTCCACGCGTAAACGGCCACATCTCCGCGCTTGGCGATGGCGGCAGCGGCGTGATCCTGGGTGGAAAAGATGTTGCAACTGGACCATTGTACCTGGAATAAGTAGTGCGGTTTATTTATTTCTATTATTATTAAACTTTAAATTAAATTTTAATAATAATAAATATATATATATACAAGTTTAAGTGCTTTTTAATAAATCAATAAAAACTCACGTCAGCTCCCAATTCCACGAGGGTCTCAATGAGTACGGCGGTTTGAACTGTCATGTGGAGGCAACCGGCGATTCTGGCGCCTTTGAGGGGTTTGGAAGGTCCATACTTCTTCCTCATAGCCATCAGACCAGGCATCTCGTTTTCCGCCAGCACAATTTCCATACGTCCGAATTCAGCCAAGCCGATATCCGCTAAAATAAAAAAAAATTGTTAATATTTGAGGTTTTTTGCTTTATTTTTCTGTTTTATTTTGCTTTGTTTTACCCTGGAATCCTCATCCTAACCACGCCCTCCCAAAAAACATCTTAGCAGGCATATACACCAGCGCCGCTTTTTAAGCAAGCGTTGCACCGACCTTTGTCGTTATTTCGTTAAGTAGGAGTTAAATTGTTTGTATTTTTTAATTATACAATTTTCTTAAAAGTTTTGTAAACTCTAGATATTCGCTAAAAATTAAAAATTGCGCCAGTTTTATTTCGTATTTTTAATATTAATACGTTTAAATTATAAGAACTACATTTAAATTTTTTCAATTTTAGAATTTGTATACGCCTTAAATAGGGACAAATTTTTCCAATATCAGCAACAACAAATTAAATTTAAACATTTTAATATTAGTTTTAAAACTATAAAGCAAAATGGGATCCCAACCAATAAACAAAAACCATTCTAACTTGTAATGAAATTCAATTTTACGCTATAACATCAGAATGGTATTTATGATTTTGATTTAAATGGTGGTCACAAAAAATCCAAAGTACCATGACACCTTTTCTTGCAAAATACGATTTCATAGGTACTTTTTTAAGTGGTGTGTTTTTTTAAGTGTCTTATTTTTCCTATATTAGGTACAATACAACACATATTTTAGGCCAAAATTTTTTGTGCAATACATGCGTGTTATGGCTTTCCTTAATAATATTATACTTAAATACGGATAAAATTAAAAAAATACCTTTTTTTCTTTAATTTTTTTGCTTGTTTCAAATATGCTTTTGAAAAAAATTTTTGTACTTTAAATTGAAAATAAATCAAAGGGATATGATAAATTTAACGCAACGGCAAAACATTTACGTCCACTTACCGACTTTGTATTTTGGTTTGTCAGCAGCGGGAGTCATGTTTCTTGCTAAAAATCGGAGAATTCTTCTAAAAATTTCAAAAATTCTAAAAAAAGCAAATAATTTAAATATTAAGCCCTAAGCGAATACGCACGTATCAGAACTAAACACACGCGTGAGCCTACCGAAGTAACGTAGGGAACAAGTGACGCCGAGAAAAAATAGCGAGGCTTTATAGCTGTCTATAGCGATAGTATAGATTACAACGCTGCACATACATTTCCACATCTTTACAAAATCAACCGTAGTGATACGACAAAATGATTCAGAACAAGTCCCTGCCGCCGCTCCTGTTACTCATTTCGCCACGCGTGGTGACATCCCTTTTTACACGAGAAAACCATTCATAATCAACACGAATTGGCCTGTGGAAACGTTCTCTTCTGTTGGTATTGAATTAACATAATTGCTAATATAATAAGCCGCGCTGTTGGATGCGCACTCCCCTTCAACAAACTAAGTCACAACCCCCAGGTTTTGCTCGCGCTGTGACTTAGTTTACCGAAAGCGGGGACATCTGTGTATTACCACTGTGCGACGGTTTTGCGCTAAAACTACCTACCACACATTTTCGCGTCGCGATTAAAAAGATAAACCGCTTGCCGCCGATGTAACTCATTTAATAAAAAGATAAAAGTAGATGTTTTTTTAAAACCATAAATATTTCATTCTTTAAACCATACGTTTTGCAGAATGCAGTTTCTTTTTAATTAGAAGACAGTGTTTAAAAGTTGTAAATACATTGCTAACAGTTTATAGTGGCTTAAAAACACAATAAATTTAAATGACTTTTTTTAACATACGTTTTGCAAAATGCGGTTTCTTTTTAATTAGAAGGCAGTGTTTAAAAGTTGTAACTACATTACTAAGAGTTTATACTGGCTTAAAAACACAATAATTTTAAGCGACTTTTTAATTTTATCTTTCAAAATTTACTCTACATTAAATCGACATTGTATTATTAAAAAAATTGAAAGTTTAAATTTTTTTGCGCAACAGAAACACTGACTACAAGAACACTACGTTATTGAAAAAAAAACACATTGAGCCAGTTCATCTTTACAATAAGATTCCGGTTTAAGTAGCGGAAAACTAAACAACTTACTATTCTTACAGGTTTTTATTTAAATGTGTTTCCTAAAAGCAAAATTCTTAAAATTGCTGTATAAACAAAACGAAAATTTAAAATAAAAATGTTCAAACGTTTGGTTTAAGCTTAATACTGAAATTCTAATCAAAAATTACTATTATCAGACCTGTGCCCTATCCCCCACCTGGGGTTTTCTTAGAAGGGGAGCAATTCCAAAACAGACAAGCACGAGGGGGACAACTATTTTGAAACGGGGATGAAGCAATAAAATGGGGGGGCACGCAGGGGAGAAAGGAAAAAAAACAAAGAAAAAAAAAGAACAAAAAAGGTGAAATTTAAGTAAAAATAGGTCTAAAATGGATTAAAAATTATTGAAATAAGCTAAAAACTGCAAAAAACTGGCGATGATAGCGCCATAATTTTTGGTTACTTTTTCATTTTTGGGTGAGGGGGAAGGGCACAGCCACTAACATTGGGGGGCATTTCCAGACCGTGCACAGATATTATTAATCTATTAAATTAATCTAAAGAACTTTATTTTTTTGTTTAATAAAACATTTCAGTTAAAAAATACATAAAAAATATTAAACACAATCTTCGTTGGTAATCTGGTAATCTTAAAACGTAAGTTCCGGTTATTCCACATTCAATGTCTAAAAATCTTAATTAAAATTTAAGGCAAAATTTTGGCAGATTTTAACTGCCGGTAAACCTTCCAAATAATTATGCTGTCAAAATTTATAAGGTCGTAGCTACTACAAAATAAGAGATTGTAGCACTAACACGCCATGCTTCACTGTGAACAAAAACCGGCTAGTATGAATGTAATTAATATGTTTTCAATATAGCACCTCAGATTTTTTTAATATATATATATCCGAAAAAAATATTTACATTAGATCGACCGTATCCCCGCCCACAACGCAAAATTTCAGTGCTGGGCGCTGTTTCATAAAAGTTACAAACATGCCCTTTTTTTGTAAAAGTCCTTTCTTTCTTTGTTAAAAGTCACAAAGAAATGAAAATTTAGTAGACTTTTGGAAAAACTTATGATAAACCGAAAATTTGCATAAATATTTCTGGCATAAATCCCGATGCTAAAGCATAGGATTTCATTTCTTTGTAAATATCTACAAAGAATCAAATCAAATGTTCGTAACATTTATGAAACAGCGCACTGGTTACTCCAGTAGGCTGTCTCTTCTCAAATTTTATCTCTTATTTAAGAGCTCAGCCAATATGACTGCGATGAGTCTAGGTGTCATCCTAGAGTTTATGTGCCGTCAGTAAAATTAGGGGTAAAATTTCTTCTAACTGCACAGCGTGCCACACTGAGGAATATAGTTTTTCCCAGTGGTACTTGCTATATTTCTCTTTCAAAACAATTTAACCTTAAAGATAACATCGGATGATCTCAAAATCAAATAATAAACTGTGTATTATTTACATTACGCTTCAAATAAAATGAGCAGTACCGTAAATAAAATTCAAAGCACAATACAGGGCTGCAAAAACATTATACAATAATGCGTCAAAATTTTCCATTGGAAATTTTTAAACTTTTATTCTACTCGTACAAACTATCCATAATATTAACAAAACAAACAAAAATATTTATAACGTGCACATAAACGGCTTTAACAATTAACATTTTAATCAAGTCTTTAAATACACAAGACGCGCGAAGAGAAATGTGTAAATCTATAAAAGTAGCGAAGGAGTTAACATTCCGTAGAGAACTTCGCTGTGGAATTTCTTTTATGAAAATACTTCAGTTTATTATTCTCAACTCTTTTTTGGAAAATTTCGTTTACAGACAATGTAGCTGTTGTAATTCCTCTTTACTTTTTATTTTCTCGTTGCCTGATATAAAACAGCCTTTCCAAAACATGTAAAACAATAGTTTTAAAAAGCAAATCTTGTTCTTATATCTTCCAATTTCTTAGCCACCTAAATGAACAAAATTATTTATTTTTAAATTTATGAATGTTGATGATAATAATGTTAAATTCAGAGCGCCGCAGCAGCCATTCCCTCTCCAGAAATCCACCCTATTTTTATTTTGACTTACTGAATAACTACAGTAAGAGTAGTAATAAATCTAAGCTATTTAATTAAGGAGTCGAGCTCCTAAGCAGCCTCCGCTTGGTCGGAATTTGAATTACGGAGCACAATGGGGTTAGAAAGATCACAAATTATGTTAATTTTTTTATTCAAGCATGCGTTGCTATGTTTTTTTTTAAAGTGCATACAATTAAAGTGAAGTGTATACTAGCTTTATGTAATATTCCTGTCTTTTGACTAAAAAAGTAAATAATGATATTCGCATTACTATTACCCAAAACTGTTACCTAAAGGCGGTTGTTGTGACAACTTTTAACAGTAAACGCCAAACAGTGAAAACAGAAAATTTGAAGAAGGGGTTGTACTCATACATGGATAGATGGATAAGTTATTTTATAGTGGAAAGGAGTCAAACCTAGATTTGCGGTATCGTTAAAATTTGAGAAACACATTTTATCCATATGGACCTACCTAGCATAACAAAAATTTGGTCGGCGGTCCCACCACGAAACAAAGTTCCTCTCAAATTAAATGCATTTTTTTATATTATTTTTGAAATTGGAAGTACTATATATACAAATAAAACATATACTTGAAAAATTTTAGTGGTCTCTTTGTATTTAATTAATCATCACAAAATGTTTTTTTCTGACTAACCAAAAAATTTACATAATATGAGAAACTCTAGTTACGCTTAATATAGCTCTAAATAATGGTCAAAAGTTAACAAAAATATTCGAAATTGTTTTCATAGTTGTTTAATCTCCAATTTCCGAAAAATTTTTGTAAAAATCATTGGTTTAATAACAAATTCTGATTTCGCGGCGGAACCGCGGACCAAATTATTTGTAATGCTAGGTAGGTCCAAAGTTTTTTAGTAGAAATTATTACCCATTATCGTCTACAAAATTGAGAGGAAACCCCTTCCTCCTCCCACTCCGGAGTGGGGGAAGAGATTTAACTTAAACAGATATTCCCAGAATTTGGGAGAGGTTAACCCCCGCCCCCCCCCTTTCCCTATGCCCATGTGTGGGTATAACCCTGCCGACTTCAAAGTTTGCAACTCTTGGTCTAAATATAACTTTTTTAGGAAACTTCGTAAAAGTAAGAGCTAAATACCAAAATGAAACATTTTACTTAGTACATATTTTTTAAGTTCAATTACTGCAAAACGCGAAAATATCGTACAAAAAATTAGAAGATAAATTCCAGGCTATAATAACTAAAACTAAAAAAAACAAACAAACAAGCCGACAGTTTACTTCGGAAGGTTGTCTGTCCAAATCTTCCGCGATACTTTTTTGCTTCGCGGCATCCAATAAACTGTACTGTTCACAAATGTCGCCATCAACAACATTCTAAAAACATAATAAAAAATATAATAAAAAAATCATTATTATTATAATAATTTTTTTAAAAACAATAAAACCATAACAATTTAAAGTGCTCACAAAAAAATAGTAGCAATTATCTCTCACTAAAGAAATCAACTCACACACTTATTTAGCTCCGTAGCTTGTTTTGATTCAAGACGGAAAGCAGGGTTTGAGGGTTATACATACCCCCTCCAAAAAAAAAACAAAATCCTGGGACAGCCGTAACCCTTTTCTCCTAAAATTTTGGCGTACCTCAGAAACTCTGAAATTTTGGAAATTCTTGTACTAAAAACGCCAAAAACGGGGTATTTTAAGAATAGCACTTTCGTTAATTTATAGTACACTTCCCCTAATTTGGAAAGAAGTGTATACCTATCAAAACCCAGGAGGTTGTCTATCTATGACTGTGCCATGTACCTTTGGTAAACTAATCTTTATTATGCAGGCCCAGTCCATTTTGCCTTAATTTAATTAATAATTAATTACCAAAAACATACTTTAACTGGAGCGTAGTAGGATCTATACGCTAAATGGTCCCGTCCGCAAAGAGGAGGCAGTTCAGATCTCATGTGCATTTCCAAGTGTTGAAAAAATTCGCTATCCTAAATTATTTTCAAAAACTATTATAATAATAAATAATACACAATAATACTAAAAAAGTGAAAAAACGCAAAATAGTTATAGACGATATTACACACCTAGATAAAAAAATGTAAATTGTTGCATTGACTGACACTTTTACTGCGTGTTAATAAAACCGTAAAAGTAGATAAAAATCCATCTGAATAGCTTTGGATGAAGCTTTATTACCTCCAACTAAGTTTTCACCTACTATACCAAAAGACCAAGCATACTTAGTCCAAGACTGTCGACGAAAAAAGGCAAAAGCTTCTTTTTTGATAACTAAGATATTATATTTTTATAAACTTTTTTAGAACTTTTGTTGACGTTTTGACATAAAGACGAAATATATTCACGATTTACTGTTTATAGCTTTTCACTGCTTATATAAAGCATTTTTTGGTTTACGAATCATTTTATTGTTTTTGATGCAAAAGTTAACCAGGATTTAGAACTGTAAAATAAAAATGCTAACTATAAATAATCTAAAAAAAGTGTTAAGGCATGTTCATAACTTATGACAAAACGTCCTTTGGACAAGCCAAAACGTCCTTTGGACTTTTTCCTTTGGACGAAGGATGAATGCTACTTAAGATCCAAAGGGAAAAGTCCAAAGGACAAAAAGTATGAATATTTTGTCTTTTGGACAAAGTCCAAAGGACTTTTGTCTTTTGGACTTTATCCAAAGGACGTTTTGTCATAAGTATGATCATAGATGAACAACGGGGAAGGTTAGGGTGGGTTCCACCCCCCCCCTAGCCTCGAAATTTTGGGCCCCCCTAGAAAAAAACCCAGGAGGGCCCTCCCCTCCCCCCAAATTTTCGAATTTTTTACCCCTGACCCCCCTCTAGATTTTGAAATCTGACCCCCCCCCCCTCCTCTCTCGAGAAAATTTTAAGTACTTTTTTATACTAAATTTTCTTCCAAAAACGTGATTTTTTTACACTAATTCATATTTTAAACTCTTTTTATACCTGAATATCGCTTTTTATTCAATAAAAAGTAGTATTATCTTATAAAAAAACTATTATTAAACCTTTAATGGATTAAAAGTATTTTGCTTTGGAAATTGGACACCACCTGACCCCCCTCTAGGTTTTGAAATCTTCCACCCCTGGTCGCACCCCCCTACGAACTTAGGGGGATTTCCTCACCCCCCCTAATGAGACCCCCCTCCTAGATTTTGAAATGTCATTTACCCGGGGTAAACACCCCCCCCCATCTGGCTTTTTGACCGTGTTCATCTATGAGTATGATACAGCCTTTAAGATAACGCAAAATCATGGTTTAACTTTTTTTCCTTTTGAACGCTAGAAAAAATTAGTCACCCAATTTAGCTACTATAAATAAGACTTATTATTTAGTTATAAGTTACATTTTCAATAAAATTGTACTGAAAGACCGTAAAATTATGAATAATTTAAATTCCAATCATTATCTTTATAAATAAATCTTCGATATAATAAACAAATGAATAATTTTTTTATAAATAAAATTGAACCTCTCTGGCCGTGAAAGGTACTAGAACCCCGATGGAACCGGAGATGGTGGTGTAGACCAGGCAGTCCGACCCTCCGGGGATCAGCGTCGTTTTCTGCATGGACGTCACCGTGTCGCCGATGTAGAAATTCGTCAACAGATCGAACTATACTATTAAATTGATGTTATAATTGTGTTATTATGTTATATTATTATTTATATTATTTATTATAAAACTTAACATATATATTATATTTATCACAATACCGATGGCGGGATGTTTAGGCTCACAATACCAAGGTCAAAGAAGTAAACAGTCCAGAAACTAAAATTATTATAATCAAAACCGTTATATTTTTTAAAACTCCGCTGTCAAGATATTTTAAAAATCTGACGAGCGGTATCAAGACAAGTCGTCAGACTTGTGCACGGTGCAGAAATGCCCCTGTTTAAATAATCACCGCTCCCCTCTTCCATTTTTAATAAATGTAATAATACTTTACTATTATAATTAATTTATGGAATGAGAAAACGAGATGAGAGTATTTAATGTCCAGAGTAGTGTAACGCATTTTTGTTTTTGATGATTTAGTATTTAAAAAGCAGCTTTATTGTGGTTAAATTTTTATTCTTTATTGCTCCGCTTTTTTTCGCGACGATAATGCCGAACCTACCTTCCGGGTCCGGCGATTGTTTTTAGAAGACCGGTAGCTAATGTTTTCAATTTTTCGATTAAAAAAAACACCCTTTATCTTAATGTTTCGAAAAATATAATATGAACGTCTTATGATTCCAAATTTAATATGTCATTGAAGCTTCTACTGATTCTACAATATCCAAAACAGATAAAAATAACAATGTATGATACGAATAAAACGGTTAGTCTCGTTAAGAATTACAACACAAGAAAATGTCTTGACTTTTCTAGCAAAATCAGTCATTTTTTTCCTATTTTGCTTGCTGTGCAATTTCTAACAGTATTTGTTACTCTGCAGTAAAAATTGAGACTTTTTGTAATCAATACTGTTTTTTAAGATACATAAAGGTTACAATGTTGTCTTTTACCAGCAGCCAGAGTTTCGTTTAACCCTGGTTGGTTCCATCGGGCACGCTCCTCGCCTTGTTCACCCCCTCTTCTCCCTCTTGGAGGAAATCAGCAACCGCTGCGGGGTTAGCCCAAAGGTCATCTGGTCCCAAGGTCGTTTTAATGTGTGTGCATGTGAAAAGATGTTGTGTTGTGTGTGTTTGTGTTTTGCATAGCGGGCAGTTTGGTGATGTGTATTGTGTGGGATTGATTTTGTGTAGGTAAGAGTAAAGAAGATTTCCACGCCCTGAGTTGGGCGAGGGTTTACCCGACCCCACGAGGAAGATTTTCTTCCTCATTGCTTATTGCTGGTGCTTTTGTTTGAAGTATTGGGTTTATTGGAGTGTTGTTAATGTGGTTTGTAATTGTGTTTGTGTGGATTTGTTGTTTTAGTGCTTTGTATGTTTTGTTGTGTATGTCTGTTGGAATGTTTGTTATGTAGTTGTTGTTGTGAAAGATTGTTTGCTTTTTGAGCCTGCTGGGTGCAGGTTGTTGTGTTAGGTAGTTGAGTGGATTGTTTCTATACATGGCTGCCAATTTTGCTTGTTTTGCGTGGAGTTGAATGTGTATTGCTATTTGAAGGACTTTAGCCTTTGTTTGTATGATATGTGTTGTGTGTGTTTATGTCTGTGGTGTGCTCTGTTGTCACTCTAAGAGCAGTGTTTTGTATTGTTTGCAGTTTGTTGATTTGTGTTTGATGTTGTGGGGCCCCATACTGTGCTGGCATACTGGATTATTGGTCGAGTGATTGCCTTGTATATGTTTGTGTTTCTTTTGGTTTACCCCACGATGTTGCTGTAAGTGCATTTATGATTTTGAGTGTTTTGCATGCTTTGTTGTGTGTAGTTGCAATCTGTGTGTTGAATGTGAGCTAGGGGGTCGAAAGTGAGCCCCATGATTTTTGGTTTTTTAGTTGTGATGAGTGTTGTGTTGTTTATTTTTAGTGATAGTTGTGTGTTGTACTCTGCAGAATCTGGTGTGAATAGTGTGGATGTTGTTTTGCTTGCATTTAGTGTGAGTTGGTTGTTGTCTGTACATGCTTGTATTGCGTGTAGGTATGGTTGTATTTGTTGCTGTGTGTGCTATGTGGTGGTTGGGGGGTGTGATGCATATATTGTGATGTTGTCTGCATATGTTATGATGTGTACGTTTGGTGGTGGTGCTGGAATGTCTGCGGTGTAGATGTTGAATAGTGTGAGTGATAGACAGGAGCCTTGTGGTACTCCTGTTTTTATGAGTTTTTGTTTTGATTTGTGATGTGATTGTTGTATGTGGTGTATGCTTTGCGGCCTTTGATGTAATTGTTTATGAATTTTGTGATTGTTGTTGGTACTTGTGTTTGTGCGACTTTGTGTATGAGTGTGTGGTAATTGACTGTGTCAAAAGCTTTGTCCAGTGCTACAACAACTGTGCGGTGTGGTGGTTTTGGTTTGTTGAAACCTGCTGCTATGTGAGTATAAAGTAGTGCTATGTATGTGGAGTATTGTTTTTTGAAGCCGTGTTGGAGTTTTTTGTTTAGTATGGTGCTTGTGATATATGGGGGTATGATTTTTTCGCAAGTTTTTGCGAGTGTGGATATGAGTGAGATGGGCCT
>JASAMX010035420.1:0-48959 GCA_030248175.1 Microlaimidae sp. YZB2_3
TAAAAAACTATTAAAGGTTTTATTGATTTCGATGACGCCATCAACAACGGTTAACCGCGCAGTGACTTAACCCATTTAATATAAGGGAAAGAGCGCTCCGCGCTCTTCCCTGATTTTGAATTAATTTTATTACGCAACCTGAAGTGGTTGAAAATCACATTTAGCGTGGCATTGAATGTGTTGATTTTGTTTTAATTTAAACGTTGCGAGCTGAGTCAGTTTATTTTATAATTTACATAAGAAGAGCCAAAATCTTATACAAAATCTTTAATATTTATTCTATTATAAATATATTAATACAAATGACAGAAAATATTTTTTATGCTTTTTTGATATCTTTCTGCACAATGAATGACGTTTTCAGATATAAATTGGTATATTTTTATTTTTTTTTATTTTAACCATTTCAAATATTTGAAAATGGATTTGAAATGAACTGCTGGCATTAATTCAACAACATTCAGCGTTTAAGTAATGTCGCTTCCTGGTGGCATTCGAGTTTAAGTTTAAAAAAAAAATTAAAAAAATCGTAGACAACAAATTACGCTTCATTACTAATGTTCCTTCCTACTATCTGCAGTTGGCTCATGTTCCTTCAAGGTTTTTTATGCTTAAATGAACGATTTGAAACATATTTAACTTGAAAAATGTTTTAAGTTATTTTCTCTTTTAGGAATATTTTTATAAAGTTTTTAGAAATTTAGTGAAAAATTAATTTAAAAACAGTTTTGACAGAAATTCCAAAAAGCAAAAACAATTTTATTAAGCAAAAAATATTTAATAAAAATCAGTTTTAAAACCTATTGCAGAATTTAAAACTGTAACTTTCTCATTTGTTTTGTATGCATCATAAAACCAACATATGTTATACAGAGAAGCATGTTTAACTTCACAACTGATTATATTTTTTAATTAGGGTAGAATACATGATTTATTTGGGCCTACAACAAATAAACATGTTCCCTGTGGAGCTCCGGAACGCTAGTTTTTGGAGCCTTGCAGAATCTTCATAAACACACGGGGCGCCAGTTTATTTTCAAAATAATTTAGCATATAATTAAAGAGTAATATTTTAATTTTTCTTATTTTTTGCGGACTCAAAGTTTCTAAACAATGATAAATACAAAAAAATAATTGTAAAAAATGGCTAAAATAACATAAACTTTTTAAAATTAAATAAATTGGAGGATGAAATAATAAGCGCAGATTCTGACTTTTTTGTTTTAATAATCGTTTTTTCGGAGCATGATAACTTAATAGCACACATGACATAATTAAAAACTTTGATTTAGTTAAAAAACAAAAAACTCTGGATTGTTATTTAAAAAAATGTATTATTATTTCAATCGATTAATTTTTTTAGCAAAAGTCAAAACGTGATTTATTAGCATTTAAGAACATACGATTAAAATTAAAAAAAGTTTTTTTTTATTCAAGATAAATCCGAAATGCCCATCTTTTACTACACGATAATTTTTATACACCGTTTGTGTGCTTACTTCTAATAACCTAAGCGCGACAGAAAAAAGAATGGAACAAAAATAATTACCAACATTACCACGGCCCAAAAATTATACTTTAATATGCGTAAATTGATTTCTTATATATGCAAATTTCGATTTGAATCACTAAAATCAGCTAGTTTCTGCATGCAATATCACAGTACTTTTTTGCGTCCGTACTCTTTTGTGCCGTACTCTTTTGTTCCAGTACTGTTTCGTGCGTACTCTTTTGCGAAACCCGGGACTATTATGTGGTACTGTTTCGTGCCGTACTCTTATGATAGGGAGCCCTTTGAAAGAGACACTATCACAAACAAACGTGTCCCTAATTATGCAAGCTCCACCCACAAAAATATTAAAAGCAATAAATTACTATATTAATCCATGTCCTGAGTCTAAAAAAGAAAGTTGCAAGAATTTTAAAATTTAGGTACGCGTTTCTGTAGATTAGAATTTATAGTAACACAACAGACAACAAACGGTTAAAGCAGTTAAGCTTTAGTTCGTGAATGCAGTCATAACTTGTGCAATTGCAATATTGATGTAATTTTAAATCAAACTATAAATTTATCCGTATAAATAAAATTACACGAATTAAACAGTGGTGTTATCAGAATAAAAAAACAAAAATATAGTCTAAAAACACCATTGTATTGCTCATTTTAATTACTGATGTTCCCCGGAGCTCCGAAGCTCCGCTTTAGGTATCTCCGAAGCAACCCTCGGAGCTCCGGAACTCCGCCCCATTTTTGTACTAATTTTACGAATAATTAAAGAGTAAAGCCATAAATTATTCTGTCAAATTTTTTTTGTAATTTAAATTTTTTTCAAAGCTTATTTAAAACGATAAAAATACTCTTAAAAATGTACATAAAGTATATTTAAGTGTATTTCAAAACTCCAAAAAGCTTAAATTCGCTTATTTAAGGGACTAAGCTCCGGAGCTCTGAAGCTCTGGAGCTCCTCCGCTTTAAATGGCCGAAGCTCTGGATCATAATATTGGAGGGTAGGAACGTCACTAATTTGAATATAATTAAAATCACCGTTTCATTTGTAAAAATTGCATCAATATTGCACGAGTTATGGCTGTTTTTTGCGAGCTAAAAAATTATAATTGCATAATTTTTTTTTCTATAAAAAATTTCCTACGGATTTTTTTAAAATTTTGAGAATTTGGTTTTCGAGACTAAGGACATAGATTAACATAGCAATTTATTTATTGATTTTCATATAATTTGGATGGAATTATACAATATTTCAAGGTTTATTCCGATCAGTCCACTTCTTACCGGACTCTAGGAATTTGATATTTTTATAACTTGTTTATAAGAAATAAAAAAAATGACGACCATTATTTTTTAAATGAAATTTGTTTAAACACACTCACGCAAAGCGCGCGCGTAATTTACGCTCGCATGCATAACAGCACGCATATTTTTGAAAAGAAATAAATGAATCAAATTCAGGGTTGGACTATATCAAATTGGTCCATTGTGAAGTAAGCGCCGTTTTTTTTGGTGTAAGAATATAAAACTCACTCTTGAAGTTGAGTAATATTCAATTGAAAATTGTGTCTTTTACTTTTGCTGGTTTTTTAACATTATAGAAAATGTCATGCATTTATATGCAAAAACTTGTTTAGCTAATACGTTATTTTGTTACCTAAATCTTAGTTTAATAATTTTTGCGATTAATAATTTTTAAATAGTGGACATAACGGAAGCGTTAACAAATAAATAATAACAAAAACATTTGCAAACGTGGACGAAGAATGAAATCTAATTTTTTTGCGCTGGTGCCTGCTGCAAAAAACGACGGTAAAAACTGACGGTAAAATGTCGATTGGGAGGAGTTACCGGCGGCGGCACAAAAAGGGTGGGCAAATTTGTCAGCTCCGGGCTTTTGTTGGCATTTTTTTATATTTACATTTACAACAGAGCACTTGCCGCTTTACAAGTTGCAAAAGTGTACCGCCATATTTTTAGCTCATCAAAATTCAGAGCACATGTATTAACAGGATTATTTATGAAGTGGATCTTTTTTATTACAATATATTTGTAACACGAATCGTACAATAATATAAACATTTTTTGTACTAAAAAATTCCCCGAGTAATAATAATTGGGAAATATTGGAATAATTGTGCCTGAAAAAAATTGGAGCAAGAGTGTCTATGTGTTTAGAGAGCGGAAAAGTGCACCGCCTTTTTAGAACCTTGTTTGCGGCCTGGAAGATCAAACGAAAGCCGCCTCTGTAGTAAAATTCGCACGAGCCGACATTCACCTGAGTTTTGCCGCACCGGGGGAGCCAGCCCCCGAAACCCAACCCGATGAACCAAGACCAAAACCATCAAATTCTTTTTAGAAAATATAATGAGTATTTTTTGAAAACTTGCTGTGTTTATAATTTTGCTAGCTGATACTTTTTTGACGCCGCCCTTCAGCAATTTAGCTTCTGAATTTTATCAGTTTCCAGTTACTGAGTAGTTTAAGCGTTAAACCGGGTTTTTTAGTTGCAGCAAAGCCTACCAGCATATCTGAACAAAATGCAGCGAGTTTGAGCAAAAATTTGCATCTTATGAACCTTCCTAGCATAAAAAAGTTTTGGGTCGGGGATCCCGCCGCGAAAACAGAATTTGTTATGAAATATAGCCAATTTTCGAAAAAACCGGAGATTTAACAACAATATTAAAAACAATTTTAGGTATTTTTGTGATTTTTGACCATTGTTTAAAGCTTTTCTTGAGTAACTAAGGTTTTTCATATGCCATTTTTTTGGGTTATTCCGAAAAAATTTTTTTACAATTTAATGTAAAAATCTGCTAAAAATTTTCAAATAAATGTTTTATTATTTTGTTGTATTTCCAGTTTTAAGAATATTACAATGAAATGCGTTGAATCTGAGAAAAACTTCGTTACATGGCAGAATCAGCGGCCCAAATTTTGTTATGCTAGGTAGGTCCATAGAGTATTATAAATATGCTTGCAATTTTTAATCCAGAGAAAACGTTTTTTTTTTTGAAGTATGAAGAAAAGGTACAGGTTGATATTTGTGTCGCGTGATATTAAAAACAATTAATCCAGTTTAGTAGCCAAAAATAAAGCAATGCTAAGAAAGCAATATTTTGTGATTATTAGTCTGACGACTATATTTCTAGAATTTAACAAACTCATAAATATTAAATTATTTATAAAATTATAGTTAAGATTATATTCAGTTTTTTTTATTGTTTCCAATTCAAAAACCTCATCGCGAATTGCCTGTAGCTATTCTTTTTGTAGCTTTTCCACTTAAAAAGCCTTTTACGCTCCGGATTATCTTTGTCGTTGTCCTATATACAGAGACGGGCAAGTATTTTTGCAACTTCTGCCAGCCCCGGGGGGGGGAGACCGGCGGGGGCCCTCCCACCTACCCGTTCGGTTTTTTTTTCTCCGCGCGCGGCGAACTTCAAAGGACGGAATTACTAGCCTAATACCTCTCAATCCTCCCGGCTGTGGTGGTTGCCGTGTTATTATTGGGTGGTGCGCCGGCGTTGTGCGGAGGCGTCGCGCCGATATTCCAATTCCGAATGTGGAAGAATAATTTCCTCCTGTTCAGTCCCCCTCCTCCTCTAATTGGTAATTTTATCGCGACCGTTCCCGCGCCGCTTCGCGCTTTTTTTTCGTTTTTATAAGCGAGGGTTTTGACGCCTACACCGGCTCCGGTTTTTACCCTGGCATTCGCACCGGATCTGGAAAAGGGACTCCGGCTTCGGCGATAGATTTCAATATCCGGTTATTTTTTTCGCTCAGCGGTGTAACAGAGATCTTGCGACAGTTTTTTCGACCGGCAAGATGTTGTCGAAAGATTTGATGTCGTCTCATTATTTTGCCGTGATTTGGGCGATACTCGACGATTCTATGACCGTTGGTAGAAGGCGACACGGACCGCGGTCAACTTTGTGCTCTTAGAGATTTTTTGTGTTTTATTATTTTTAATTAGTTTGCTAGCTAATAGTTATGGAAATCGCTAGTGTGTATGGCGTCAGTTTTCACAAACAAAAAACACAAACAAAACAACAGTGATCTGTTTGGCTTAGAAGTTTCAACTTTGACTTTTCAATATTCGCCAACTACCTGCAGATTGCCTATATAAACTATTTTTTTACTTTCAAACTATAAACTTCTATTATTTGCGACATTCTACTTCATCTTCGTGAGACTAAGGCCCGGTTGCACCATAACTACTTAAGTTAAGTAGAATACTTAAAGTGGCCGTGAATGTGTACATTTTATACAGATTCACAGCTACTTAAGTATCCTACTTAATTTAAGCAGTTATGGTGCAACCGGGCCTAAATGTTTTAATAGTTTTATCAAGCTACCATGTCTAGTGCCTACAACATAGTTTTTTATATGTATTTCGGCGTTTTATCTATTTTTGCTTCATTATTTTTTTCATTAATTTCCTATTTATATATTTAAACTCATATAAATTTAAACTGTTTTTAATATTAATAAAATAGACAAAAATATGCAAAACTTAAAAAACTTCGTGTTTTTTTTCTTGTTGTAGATCGGTTTTTTTATTTATGTGAAACAAACCTACCTTTAAAAAAAATTTTTATTTCAAACTCCTAAGGGCGTTAATTGGAACTTTATGAAGTATGGACATAAAAGTTAAATAGAAGTTTAACACGTTATTTTACTTTTAAATAAAAATAACATAAGTACTATAGAAATTTTTTTATGATAAATCCTATTTTTTTTCTTGGGGATTTTTAATCAAACTATGTGTGAAAGGGGTCAAACGTGCTGCGAAGTGAAACCACTGTACTTAAAACTTAATATTTAACTTTCACTAGCATGTTTGAGTTTTTGTATGTAGTAATTATTTGTGTGCTGTGATGTTTAAAAAGAAAATTATGAGAACTAAACTAACTAAAATTAAGGATTTATTTGTACAACGTTTTTTTTTTATTGTGAATTTCAAAATATCTCTATGAGTCTGGTCCAACTTTGTGACAGGAAGAAAAATTCGGCCAATTTGACACATACCCATATTTTTAAAGCCCAGCTTAAGCTCTAAATTAAATAAAATTCATCCCAATCCAAAATTTTCTCCCATTATCAAACTATCGATTTTGAAGAAAAACATTTAACCTTTATATATTTTAGAAATTCGGCAACACCGAGAATGGTGCCAACAATGGTTCCAAGCGAGAAACTGCTGTGAACGGCAAGATCAACACCAGCGAAAATAAAACGGCACCTCAACAAGGAATTAAATTTACAATGAAGAAACCCTTCGGTCTCAAACACGCTCCAAGATTTCTCTCGGGTAAGCTGCAGGTCTAATTGTAAACTTAATTATTTAAATTTTGGTTATGATACCGAATAATTCGGATAAATAGTCAGAAAATAATTGTAATACCATGCTTAAAAATCATAAACAACACTATTCATGTTCTCTACACAACATATAGTTCCGTGGGTTAAGGGTTCCTGACTATGATGACAATCTAGTATAATTCAGACTTAAAAATTCGTAAATTTTTTTATGCCTCATCTTTCTTAAATAAAAATTTAAAGATTACCCTAATTTAACTTGTTTGTTCGCTTAAATTTTTTTTTATTGCCCATATAAAACCATTGTTTAGCAAAAAGGTAATGTAGAAATGTTATATTCGGCTAAAAATTCATCAACGTTATATGTTTTGTTCAGACCTGTGCACGGTCTGAAAATGCCCCCCCCCCCCGTTTATTGTGAGGATTTGCCCCCCCCCCCCCGTTTTATTGCCCCCCCCCCCCGCCAAAAAATGAAAAAGTACCCTAAAATTATGACGCCATTTTTGACCTATGATGACGCCATCATCGCGAATTTTTTGCAGTTTTTGGCCTATTTCAATGTATTTTAAGCCATTTTAGAACTATTTTTACCTTATTTTCGCTTTTTTTGTCCCTTTTTTCCCTTTTTTTTCTTTTTTTTTCTCCTTTTTTTTCTCTTTTTTGTTTCTTTCCCCCCCTGCTTGCCCCCCCCCCGTTTTATTGCCCCCCCCCCGTTTTTCAAAAAGTTGCCCCCCCCCCCCTGCCCCCCCCCCCAGTTTTGGACTTGCCCCCCCCCCCGTTTTAACCCCGGGGGGGGGGGGCAGTGCACAGGTCTGTTTGTTAATATATTTAAGTGCACTAACATTCTTAAACGCGAGTTTTATGGCAGGAAAACAAATGGCGGTGAATTTCGCGGCATTGGTGGAATCTAAAAAAAGTTTCTTCATTTTTTTGGACTCAGTTCCGACAAACAACTGATTTATGGCGCTGTTTTTGTCAAAATTACAACCTCTCCATCTCCCTTTTGCCAAATTCTACCGACTTGCAAGCGGAATTTTCGTTTCTTTTTTTATTTTTCATTTATATCGGATTATTTAAGTTTTAAAAACGAGCTGTGAAAGTATTTCGATTCCTGATTGAAATCTATTTGTTTGCGGTGAGTTCCGGTATAGTGCGATGTATTGCGAATCTGTTAAATGTTCGGCATAAGCAAAAATAAAATATCTACTATTTAATCATATCATCCGAACTGAAATGCGTAAATCTGCTGCGAGTGGGTTCTGCGCGATTTCATTTTTATGTAGCTGTGAACATTTTTTGCGCTGAACAACTTGCATTAAATTAACCGACGCATAAATATTAACAAAATAAAATATTTCGGTGAGATGTTCCCTTTTTCCAAATATCACGTCTCGTAGCCTTATACCTTTTAGATGAGTAATCTTTAGCTTATTTTAAACTTAAAATATGTTTTAAGTTAATTTGGTCGTATTTTTAAAAGAAAAATATATCATGACACTTCCTTTTTCTGTCACATGTAAAATTAACGTAATTTCAAACAAGGCTGACATTCAAACACCTTGATGGTTTATGATTCTAATTGTGAACTTTGAGTTAGGTACCGATTGTAACTAAATTATTTTTATTTCAAAAAACTATTTTTTCCCAATAAAATCGCAGTTTATATTGTGTATGGTAGCTGCTCTGACGACAAAATGAGTCAAACTGGTTGTAAACCACACAGGGCTGTGAGCTTTCAAAAAGTTCCAGCTTTTATAAATGTAATTAGTCATAATGACGTCTATCGCCTAAGGTTGATTCTGCTATTGTAAAGATAATATAAAAACCACCTTTTTATGACTAATATCGCTTGTTTTTTGTCTTGAATTAGCTACACACCTCTTTCTAAGTTTGTATAATCCAATTTTATAAAATAGATGCAACGATAATAAAATTGCATTTGCTGCATTCTATATTCGCTGTGAGCAACCTTCTGCACCTTATATGCGTTTGATTGATGAGATTAATAAAAAAACAACGATATTTCTTTGTGTCTGCAGATAAGTTTATTATTCATTAGATAAAAACAAAGAAATCAAAGTTTACTGATTTTTTTTGCAAATATCCTACTATATACTATTTTTGGTTAAAACACGAAATTTTAAAAAAAATATAGTTTCAAACAATTTTGTATGAAAATATTTTTATGCATTTATTTTTAAACGTTAGACTGAAAGTCCGTACCTTTAAAAATTTTAAGTAGTTCATGTAAACGTTATATGTTAAAGTTTTCTTTTCCCGGATGTTTGGGGGAGGGAGTTTGGAAAGCGTCAAAATTGATGGGATAGTTAGAACAGAGGTCGTCTTATCTTATGCAAGAAAATCGAAGATTGATCGGTAGTAAGAGGGAAGCGATCGAGCGTAAAAGTGACTCCTTTTTGTTTTTCCGCTAGTAATTTCTTTCGGGTGCATTATACAAAGAGATCCCTACGACAGATTTGAATCCTAAAGTAATCCGCCCGTCTTTGTCAAAATTTCTCGAAGACAACAAGAATATTTTTCTTGGCCCTAAAAAATTCAAAATGTTATTAAAAATAATGAATTATTCATTAATTTCAAAAAAGAGTATTTATCGAATATTTTTTAAGATTAAAAAATTAAGTATATTAGTCACATCACAGTTCGTTGGGAAAAGTTTCAATGGTTTTTCTTGTGTATATTATTTAGCTAAATAGTACCGAAGACTTTGTAAGGAAACCAAATTTTTCGAATTAAACTAAAAAATCTGGCTTAATGCTGGGTTTGAACCCGCGATATTTGCTGTATATGTAAACAACGAAAGCGAGCGATAGCTGCTGGTTTAAGGACAAGTGACATTACGCTTGCGAATATTTTCTATCAAATATTCGCGATCGTAATAATTGCAATACAATATAACTGAGTTTAGTGAAAAATATAATGATGATAAAAAAATGATGATTAAATAAAAGGCTTTAATTTGATTTAGTTGGGGATTAAAATTGTAAAAAAACGGTTTGCTAACTAAATAAATCATCAAGCGTAATTAAATGTAGTAAATGATTTTCTTAGAAGCGTTCGGTCAGAGCAGTTCCGAAGACGACAAAGTGCGGCTGATTTCCGTTCTGTCACCGCAACAGCAGTCCAACCTGATGGCGTTCAGCAACGCGGAGGACTCCTCGCCCGAAAGTTCCATCTCGGAGTCGGAGCTGAACGACGAGGGCGACGCCAGCAGCGGGGATTCCGACGACGAACTCTCCTCCCAACGGATCGCCGTCATCGGCGACCAATCAGAGCCCTCGCCGCCGGGCCGAGCTCCGCCCCCTCCGCCGCAGGTTTATAATGAGGCCACGCCCGCGGACCCAGTTAGCCACGCCCCCCGATCGGGCTGCAAGGCGACGATGACGTCGAGCGCCCCAGCGGAAATCGCGCAGCCGGTTTCGATCAACGACAGGAGTCCGCTGGATAAAGAGAACGAAGAGCAATTGGTGGAGTTGAAATCGTCGGAAAACGACTGTTTGGAATGGGTTTTCACCCTCTACGATTTCGACGGCAAGGGAAAAGTGACGAAAGAAGTAAATTTTATCTTATTGGTATTAATAAACACAACCTGCGTTTTGGAGATGGAGAATATGAGTTTAAGTGGACTCAGTGCATATTTAAATTTTGCGGGGTCTTTGAGAAGATATTTTTTAGTTACACTGCTAATATTGGTTATGAGTTGGAAATCAAAGGGGTCTTTCATCGAAATCTCTTGTAAAAAGTATTTTAAATTGTAGATGTTAAATTTCTTCAATTCTGACCGTAAGAAATTTGTAACAAATTTTGAAATAGGTAATAAATTTCGGTTTTTAAAACGTTTTGACATATAAATTTTTTGCATGTATGCAAGTATATTGCATCAAATGGTCAGATATTAAATATTTAACGAACTTTGTACCCTGATTGGTTACTTCCATTAGCTAATGTATAAAAACAGTCGATAAAAGCTTTATAATTATTACATCTCTAACTTTTTTCGGTAATATCGAATCATCATAATCAGGCACTGTTAAAACAGATAAAAACGGTGGAAAGCAAAAATGAATTACACAAGATTAGACGGAATACCTTACAAAACGGAATTAATTATACACCAAAAATATAAATCGTTGTTACTATAACAAAATGAACCACAATTCGTATAAAATATATGCGACTGTGAATCATTTTTGATTTCAAGCCGCATCCTTATACTTAGAATGAGTCTAAGTCGCTTGTAGTTTAAAACGACTGTGGCTCATTTTGCCGTAGTACCAAATATGTGTTTACATAAAACAGATATGAATTAAAAAGTACATTACCCAAAATAGTGAACGAAATTTTTAAATAGTTTACATTTTGTAAATAATTACTGTCGCTTTAAAAATAAACATTTTATACCTTTTTTACCTTTCAGGATATTGCCAGTCTTACAAAATCCATCTGTGATGCTCTCGGCAACGCTAAGATGCCGTTAAAACCGGAAAACATTGAGAATCACGGCAAAATTAACACGCTCAAAGTTAAACTTTCCGTAACTCCGGACTGCGAGACCCCGTGCGTGCCCTCCGAGAATTTGCATATGAAGCGGATCAATGCGGATAATTTGCACACGCCCGCCACGGTGATTCCTATGCGAACTAAAATCGCGTCGAGACGGCGCGCCGCTCAGCCGAACGGTCCTCTTAGCGAACTGCAAAAGCGTCACAGTTTGAACTATGTGAACTTGCAGGAACTGAACTTACCGTCTTTTAACTACCCGACGCGCCCCGCAAGGCCGCAACAGCAACAACTCCCGGCCGGAGTTGTCACTCGCAAGCGACCGAGGAAACTGGCCGGGGTGCAGCCGATGATGCACTCCAGGCACTCCGCGCCGTGCGCCACTCAGTTGCTGGGCGGCGGCGCTACGCCATCCGCTGCGCACAACCGCTTCTTTTCGCCCGGGCCCGCAGTCCAACGTCAGACGCGCGTCCCGGGCGCGTGCTGCGGGAGTCAGCAGCCGGCCTGCGTCCGGGAGTACGTGAATCTGTCGGAGCTGGAGAGCTGCTGCGCCCCGCACTTGGCCTTCCCCGGCGTCCACCACGTCCGGCACTGCGAGCGGCATTGCGCCTGCGCGGCGCGCCCCTGCGAGCCCTCAGCCGCAGCATGCTGCGCCACAGCCCAGCCGCCGCGCGGCGCCGCCTACTTCAGCAGCCGCCAGCGGGCCCGCGTCCACTCCCCGGAGCTCCGTAGGGCCGGCAGCCCGCCCAGCACCCACTTTTTCGCCGCCAGCTCCAGCCTCCACGAGCGGAGGCACCGTCACAGGGAGCGGGACCGATCCCGAGCCATGGAACTCGTCCGGGAGTGGATAGCCACCGACGGCTGTCAGGAACAACGAACTCAGCCTCCCGGCGGAGTCGAGCGGTCGGAGCAGCCGAAACCACCGACCGACCGACCCCATCCCGTAGCAAGCAAGAGAGCGGCCAAGGACGGAAAAAGTCTCCTGGTCCAGCATAAACACGTCCATGAACACCATCACTACGTTCACGAGTGCTGAGCGTTGAACTTTAGATTATACGATTTATTTCGAACGCAATCCCAGGGAAAAACTATATGGAATCAAAGATGAGATTTATGGATGATTTAAAAAATAAATAAATAATGGTAATGTCCTTATTTTTCTAAAATCTTTCTCAAATAGCTCTATAAATTTTATTTCAGTTAAAAGTTATGATGGGGTTAAAAAAATTTTAATGTTTAAAATTTTTGTGTATAAATGTATTTTTGATTTGAAATTCGGTAAAAAAATGAAATATAATACTATGCGGACATTATGACTTATCAACATTTTGAAAACACAAAAAAATTTTGCCAAATAAAAACTTTATTTGTTTGGTTTTTTTTTATTTTCAAACTCATAACTTTTAACTAATAGTTTGATTTATCTCAATATTTTTAGTGTTGCTTTAATTTTATTGTAACACTAAACGAAATTCTTAATTTTTGTTTTGATATATTTACTGTAAAACTTAAGTGATATGTACAGTTTTATTATACACTGTTTTGTAATATTGTTTAACTTAAGCTAATTACTGACGAATTGTTCTGTCAACTTGTACAAATTTATTATTTGTTAAGCAAATGTAGGGTTAATTTCTCACATTATATCATTTTTATACAGTTGTTGGTATTTTCATATTCATTTTATCTCTTTTATTTAGTTTATGGGAAATTTTTTCCATCTAATCAATGCGCAATGTATGCGCTTTTGTTTTAGTACAATATGAGAATCTCTGGAGGGTTATACATATGGGATAAAAATAAGTTTAGGGTATAAAAAGATATTTATGAACTGTTAGTTGCACATTTCTTTCTATTAGACCATTATTTTAGATGTTTCAAAATTATTCACAGATGCAATATAAACAAAACTTCAGTATATGTTGTCAAATGTTGTTTAATTTATTTTAACGGCAGATTAATGTTTTAATATTTAATATTATTTTGACAATAGATTTATTAAGACCGTAAACACTAATTTGTATGAATATTTTTGAAATTATAAAGAAAGAAAAAAAATTTATAATTGTTGATTCACTTCCAAATGTCTTTAAAGTTAGGAACAAAATGATTGTAATTCTGTATCATTGATCCTAATATTTTAATTTATAATTTTATCTATTTTTAAGAAAAAAATTTCAAAAATAAAATTTGTGTGATTGCGTTACTTTGTTGCTTGGGTTGCTAATCTCAGGGAGTTGAGTAGAAAAAAAATGATACGTTTTTTATGAATTTTTTTAACATTTTTGTCTCAAAAATAATTTTTTTTTCTTGTATAAATTTCAATGCTTTCTTTTTTTTAACATAACGAATTAGCTTAATGGAAAACAGTTGGGTATAAATTTTGCTTATGTTATTTTACGGTTTTTGTAAGTTTCAAATATCTTAAAGTTAAGATAATATAAGCGTTTAGCAAGTTTTTTTTCACCAAATTGTTATAACAAATCAAATGACTCAAGTTTTTTGTAAAAAAGTTTAACAATAAAATTTCTAAAAACACCTTTTTTAAATAAAGACAATTAGAAAAATTCAATGAAAACTTCACAATTACAAGAATACATGAAAATTAATAAATAAAGAAAAGAAGAATGAGAAATGAAGAACAAATTATACGGGCTATGTGTGGATCCAACCTAAATGCATACGTATGCATATGTTTATATGCATACGTATGCACATGTTATGCATACGTATGCATAAATTCATATGCATACGTATGCATAATTTTTTTTAGTTATATGCATACGTATGCATTTTTCCGAAAAGTATATGCATACGTATGCATTTTTTTGAAACTTTTATGCATACGTATGCATTTTTTTCTAACTTTTATGCATATTAGTGTTGTAAAAAGTTACTTTTACTTTTACTTAAAGTAATAAAAGTAACGGATTTTGGATTACTTTTACTTTTACTTTTACTCGACTTTTAAAATTTCAAATACTTTTACTTTTACTCTTACTCGACTTTTGAAATTTCAAATACTTTTACTTTTACTCTTACTCGGATTTTCCACTGCAAATACTTAAATTAATTTAAGTAAAGCTTAAGCAATTTCAATGGGTTGATTTCCTATGGGCTTGTAGTAAACTAAATGGCAAAAGACAATTTTTTATGCCGCTAACACGCTAAAACCATTTATTTTGACTAAAAAACTTATTAAAATGATATATTATGCATGAAAATTAGCAAAAAAACTTTAGAACGGAGCTCTGGAGTCTCCAAAAACCGGTATTTTGCTCCGGTTCAAAATTTACTTTTTATTATACTTTTACTCTTACTTTTACTTAAAAAAATAGGTCTCTACTTTTACTTTTTTACTTTACTTAAATAAAATTTTGACCATTACTTTTACTTTTACTTTACTTAAATTAAAAAAAATCACAAATTACTTTTACTCTTACTTTACTTTAAATTAAAATTTTTCAATTTACTTTTTACTTTTACTTAAAAATAATTTTTTCAAAAGATCAATACTTTTTACAACACTATATGTACTATAAATTTTATATGCATACGATGCATATTTTTTTGTTTATATGCATACGTATGCATTTTTCCGCAAATAATTAACGTATGCATTTTTGAAACTTTTACGTACTTACGTATGCAATTTTTTGAATTTTTATGCATATGTATGCATAAAATTTACAAAAAAATGAATACGTCATTGCATATACTTTCCGGAAAAATGCATACGTATGCATATAAGTTGCAAAATATGCATACGTATGCATATTTTTTTAAAAAACAAAAAATTTTTTTTTTTTAATTTCCAAAATATGCATACGTATGCATATTTTGCAACTTATATGCATACGTATGCATTTTTCCGAAAAGTATATGCATACGTATGCATTATGCATAAAAGTTAGAAAAAAATGCATACGTATGCATAAAAGTTTCAAAAAAATGCATACGTATGCATATACTTTCCGGAAAAATGCATACGTATGCATATAACTAAAAAAAAATATGCATACGTATGCATATGAATTTATGCATACGTATGCATAACATATGCATACGTATGCATATAAACATATGCATACGTATGCATTTAGGTTGGATCCACACATAGCCCGTATAATTTGTTCTTCATTTCTTATTCTTCTTTTCTTTTATAATTAATTTTCATGTATTCTTGACAATTATAAAATATTAAATGATTTTAAAATGGTTCTTATGCTGTATATCCTGTTTTTCACAGAATTAATTAAAATTAGTATATACATTCAAGAGAAGAGTTTTTATTTAATTTCATTTTTGGATGAATAATTGCATTCAATTTGTAATGTTTGTTTTAGCGTATTATAGAAAGCATTTTTTGTTATTTTGGAAAAGAGCTTATTAGTTGTATAATTGTTTATATGTACAAAGATCAAGGGACAAGGCTGGCGCATTTAATATTCAACAAAATTCTAAAAATGGCAGAAGGTTTTGTTCTATTTTCGTTAGAATCCTAATTAGTCATAAAATGAAAAAAGAAACCAAAATTTATTTTAATACTTTTTGTTGTTTTTTGCTGGCGTCCCTCGTGTCATGTAAGCTGCAAATTTTTCTGCTGCGCAAACATGAATAGTGGTACATGGACAAACGCAGTTCGCGTGTAGTCTTATGAATAAAATTCGTTGTTTTTCTTACAAGATATTCTTTGTGGATTATCAATATTTTAATAAATGTATAATGTTCTTGATGTCAGATCTTTAAAAATATATTCTTTCTATACACTCGCTACACATAGGTAGTACGTACACACCACAGACAAAAAACAACCTCATTTGACTGCTTTTCTAGTCGCGATCATTCATTATCCATAAAAGTTTAAGTGCTATTATTAATAAACACAAATAAAATAGATAAATTCGAATAACGCTGAGTAAATTGATTAGCTCGGACACACAGACAAACAATACGCAAAACCTTCCCATTTGAACGGAAGTCGTTGAGTGTTAAGATTTCCACAGAATTACGCGTAGGAAAAAATGATCTCCAACTCCAATGAACGTGGATATCTCTATTTTTGAGCTCCTTCCACTTTCAGTCTCACAAAACAAAACATATAGACGCAAATCACAAATAGTACCGCCCATTTTAAGGTCCTTAATAAACTCTATCGTGATTTCAAATCGAATTTGACTGAAAAATTCGAGTCTATAATCCACTTTATTCCGTCAAGGCAGATTAACTTTACGTTGGCTATAAACTTAGTAATTTTCTGCAACTAACGCGCAACTTTTACTGCATGCGACAGTTGGTCATACGAATCTAACTTATTCACACTGGTGATGTTCCCCGGAGCTCTGAGCTCCGGAGAACCGCCCTATTTTCCTACTAATTTTATGAATAATTAAAATAGTGATGCTATTGTTTATTTTGTCAAAATTTTTTGTAAAATATAAAGTTTTTAAAAAACTTATTTAAAACTATAAAAATAATCTTAGAATCGCAGATAGACTAATTTTAAATGTATTTCAAGCTTAAATAAGCGAAAAATCGCTTATTTAAGAGGCTGAGCTCCGGGGAACCCTCTGCTTTGAATGGCCGGAGCTCTGGAGCATGATGTTGAAGGGTACGAACATCACTAGTTCACACCAACGGAATGAATTGGATTCACTTGTGACGGACGATCCACAATTGGAGGCGAGATATATATATATGACGATTTATTGGAGACAAAAAAATTACTCGTACCGGGATTCGAACCTTTCCTTGAATTCTAGGCCTTTTTCTCGGTCCAGCCCGCTAGTATTGCGCCATACGGGCATTTGTTTTTATTTCTCTTATATCGCTAGTAGTTATAAATTATCACCTATAGGAAGGGACGTTCCCAAATCGTAAAAGCCTGGTTTATACGAAGCCTTTGCAGATATGCAACGGTTTTTGGACGAAGAAAATACCAAAGAGTTAAAAGTCGAGTGAAAGTTATAAAAAATTCGTTACTTTTATTTGTTTAAGTAAAAGTAAATGTAACTTTTTACCACAATAGTATACATATTTTACGTATTAGAAATATACTCAAGTTTAAAGCAAAATTATACTTAATCCTACTAACCATTCTTATTACTTTTAAAGAATGCTCTACAAATAGAGCAGGAGTTAAAATATTTTTATATGGGGAGTATGTTTTGAATAAAAAACCAAACCGTACTAAAAGAACTAAAATCAAAATTGGATACCGATATAAAAAAATTATTTGACAATAACGAAATTTCTTAATATTACAATAAATCGAATATGTTGATAATTGGAGAAATGTAACTTTAAATCTAAAAAAATGCTGGTTTTCAAGAATATTATTTTGAAAAAACATCTTTTTTAGAACTTCACTTACATGCCTCTATTCAATGTTTTTTGATCTAAACATACAGGAGGGGTTAAAACGCACCTGCCTGTTTATTTTATAGTGTTAGAACATTTTTAAAGCTTCATTCCCACTTTTTTTAAATTAAAAAACAACTTTTTAAATTGTAAAAGGTAAAATAAGTAAATTGCGAGTACAAATGACTATGTTAGCTTTTTAGCTTTTTTCAAGTTGTTAGTTTTAGTCATTTTAATCAGCTTAATTATTTTTTAGCCAAAAATCATAAAATCAATGTCACGTGAACTTTTACAATGAAATTGTTTTTTGTGATTTTGCAATACTTTTTGTAATTTCTTGAGATTTATCAAAAACATATGGCCCGAAAAAATTTCCCATTTAAGTTTTTGAATAAAATTGTGCAAGAAAAACCGCAACATTTTTAACGCACGTGACTTTCTGTGCATCACCACTGATATGTTACGCAGATATTTTTCTTGCTGTCAATACTCGTTTTTTGTGTAGTGTATTTCACGCAAAAGTGGAAGAAAAGTTTCCATACATGTATACGCTGCAAAACACTAACATTGCGTTAAAAATTAATTAAAAAAACAGTGCGCCTATGAAATAGAAGAAAATGGCGGGTTTTTAGTATTAAAGTCGTACATATCCGAATTTTCAGCAAATTTTTTGTTTAAAAATTAGGTTTCACCATTTTTGGGTTAAATATGCTTACTCTTATTTAAAATATAATTATAAAAACCGTAAACTAAATTGGCAAATTTTTTTGAATAAAAGCGTAAAGATAATTTTAATTTAAATTTCTTTTTGAACAGTTAGCAGGTTGACTGCGGTAATTATAAAATTTTGGACCGGGTTTATACGAACTGGGTTCGTAGCGTTTGGCAAAAAACCTCTGGGCCGAATGGTACACCTTTTAGACTGTGTCCAGTATTTAATATCGTTAATTTTCGACACGTATTATTTGATTTTTTTAAGCAAATTTTATTCGAAAACTTTTCTAAATTAAATACAAACAGTTCATACTAATTTCTTGTTTAAAAAATTCAAGTTTGGTGTCTTTTGGGCTGTATAAAAATATTGAACTCGCTAAAAAAAGTGAACTGACTCCGCACGGTTTTCCTGACAAATCAAACGGACCCAGTCCGAATAGACCCTAACCAAAATTTATGAATACCAGTGTATTTTCAGCAATAAATTAAAAAATGCTAAAATAAAAACAAAAAATCAACTTGAATTTTTTTATTTAAAAAAAGTTTTAACATCACTAAATTTTAATACAGTTTCAATAACACCTAAAAATAAAAGTAAGAGTATAATATCCAAACAAATGTACAGTTGTACAATAAATTTTCATAGAAAAACTCACACACAAGTGAATTTAATAGCAATTATTACTGATTTCTGCTAATGTTTTGTACGCGGCGATTTTGTAAACGTGTCAGAAAAACGAGTTTGGTGTAAGAAATATCGCTGTGCGAGAAAATTTTTATTGAGTGCACAAAAAATAGCTTGCGCCGAAAAGTAAGATGTTCATCGTTTTTTTTTAAATTTAGTTAAAAAATTTACTGTACACATAGCCAAAAATTTTCTTGGATTATATATTATGTTGATATAAACAATGATATTATAATAACTCTAATATTTATTGTAAACGTCTCATGAATGGACTTCTATTGTCAAACCCTAATCTTGTAAATAAAATCTACAAATGATTTTTAATGCTCAAGAAGTCTTCAGATTTTTAGAATAACGACTCATGATTAAAACAAGGAATCTTATTAAAATAGAGTTTTAATAAAATCTTGAAATATAAATAATAAATATCCTCTTATTGAAGCGATTACATTAGATCTTTAAATAAAATTTTATATATTTATCACTGTCAAAAATTGTAAAAAAGCGCTTTAAAATTTGTATTCTTAGGGGTCCTTACCCCGGTTTGCCCCGGTTAATTTGACAGCTAAATGTCGGGGCCGGGACCGGGACCGGGGTAGAGAAAATAGCATTTACCGGGGCCGGGCCAGGGCCGAGGTAGAAAAAAAGTGCCGGGGCAACCCGGGGCCGGGACCGAGATCGGGGCCCCGGTCTATCCCTACCAGTGACAGTGTAACTATGTAAACGCGCTCGGAACGCGTTGTCAAGCACGCACTCCGGGACAGCGTCGCGACAGTCGAAACGCGAGGCAACGAGATCTCGAAAAAAATCACAAAAAAAGAGGAAAGGCAGAAAACACGAAGGAACACAAAAGAAGAGAAAAAGAAAAAACAAAGCAAAAAAACCCAAAAAACGCACACATTATAAAAAAAACCCAAAGAGAGATATAACCCCTACGACGCCAAAAAAAAACGAATATGCTGTATTATGGTAAATAGAATTTTCGTGAAAAATGGGGATAATTTTTCAAAATTCGTAAAACTCGATTTAATTTAATTTGGTAAAATTTAAGCTCCAGATAGAAAATGAAAATTTATAATTCTTGAAGCCAATATCTTTTGTTTTAACGCAAAAAATCGTCGGCGCGGCACACTTGTCACTCCGTTGTTTATAAATCGCTTAAAGCAAACCAGCCCTGTAGCAGGGCGAGTCGGTAGCGGTCCTCAAATTTGAAAGGCCCAAGATCGATTCCCACAAAAACAGAGGGCCACAATTATATATTAAAATTTTTCACATGAATACAAAAAATTCTTATGTAAATACGTTCTGTTGTCCGCGGAATTGTCAATTTTTGTCACTCTAATATCTTAAAATATTATAATAAACAAAGGTATAAAATTTAAAAATAGAAATGTGTGTAATAAAAAATGGGAATTTTTGCTTATTACGCAGGCAAAACGTCACATATAAGTTTATCCGCACCCAACACGATATTATCCGCAAGCTAACTATTCTTCGGTTTTTTATTATTCCGGTGGACCGGAAAAAAAGTACGAATGCTACTTGAAATTGGTTTACTACTGAACGCTCTGCAATAAAAACTGTCCGGAGAGACCTTGGCTGATCATCCTTTGTAAGTCCTACAAAATCCAAAGGAAAAAAAACCCCCCCACGAAGAAACCAAAACCCAAGGAGAAGTCCAAAGGACAAAAAAGTATGAACACGTTGAACAAAGGACAAAGTTCAAAGGGAAAAGTCCAAAGGACGTTTTGACGCTGTGTTTGTCCTTTGGACAAAGTCCAAAGCACTTTTGTCCTTTGGACAAAGTCCAAAGCACTTGACAATTTTACATAAGCATGAACCAGCCTTAAAAGGTCTTGAATTGTAAAAATAAAATGCTAAAATTGCTTAATTTTTAAAATTTTTTTTTTTCATTTCTATTATTTTTGCTTCGTTAACCATTAAAAAACCTTCTGCCCCTTATCGTTCGTGTTGTGCTGGCGCTATTGTAGCGACAGTGCCAAGCAATAAAGAAATTTTAGCAGCTTTTTTATGCACACATCAGCCCATAATGAACTTTTGTGGATTTTTTCTAACTTGTCTTATGTAAATAAAAAAAAACAGTCTTGTATAAACGATGCCTATCAACCGACTGCGCAAAAAAAAAGATCCGACAGAAGGTCTTTTATTTGCCGTATACGGGTTTCAATAACAAAGATAATAAAAAATTAAAACTCAAAATCGTAGCATTCCTGTATTAACATACATAAGTATATACGCCTGTATTAACATACATATGTGAGGAGTTAGGTTTTTATCAGGAAAATTCTTTTCAAAACGTCAAATCTTTCAACAAAATTAATAAATATGTTAATGCAAATGAAATAGCTTCTAAACAAAATAAGAAAGTATGAGATTTTATTTAAAACAAATATGTATAAATTTAAAAAAAAACAAAAAGTTATCAAACGCCAACAAATAATATTGGATATTTAATTATTTGAAAAAAATAATAAAGAAATTTAAACAATATAGAAACAGTTTTAAACAACGTGTTAACATAGAATTTTGCTATGTTAATTTTTAGTAAATCGGCCCCTGCAATGTTCCGTACACCACGTGGATGAAAAAGGTTACAATAATTTTTATTCAATTCCATTTCGAACAAAAAATTTCGCATTTAAAAAAATTTTTCAGGAAATATCGACAATTTAGTTACTGTTTAGCTTTCTATTTCGTCTTCCTGTTCAAGACAAGCCGTTTTGTTATATTAAGCCGTTCTCCGGCCACCACGGTGAAGCCTTCGTTTCATGGTGGTGGTATCTTCGTCTGCGAACATTGTGGTTTGTAAACTTCACCGCGGTTAATTATACGTATCACCTAGATCGTGGTTACTGCTCAGTGAGGGAGCAAATTGAAATAGTTGAACCTGGTCACGCAAATCTTAACAACGCATAGAGTATTACGTACCACCTACGGACCTACGTATGACCTAGGTGATACGTAGAGTTAACCGCGGTGAAGTTACATCCCAACGTCGTGGTCAGATAAAGATTTCACCAGGTCACCACTGAGGAAAAAAAGGTTCACCGTGGTAACCATGGAGAAGGCGATCACAGAAATGGTTACGTCTTAGAGAAAACAACTTAAAACAGACTTGATCAGTCGAAACTGACGTTTCGCTTACAACTGATGTTCAATATTATGACTATTCTCACCTAATAAAACAATGATCTTCCTATTTTTTCCTTCTGTCTCCATTTGTAAACTATTAATATGCAAGTTCTTTTTGAGACCATTTTAATTACCGTATGTTGTTGTTTGATTATATTCAATATATTTACACCGTTGTTTTGCACTGAGCATCAAATAAGTTTCTACTTTTGTTCTCAGTGCAAAGTGTGAACATATAGTGCATAACAAAAATAATGTCCAGTTTCCCGCCACGAAAAAAAGTGCGTAATAAAATAGTTTTAGTTTAATTCATATTTTGGAGAACTTAGAGACTTAGAATAATGCTGTTTAAATTTTTACAAAACACTAAAACGAATTGTCTATTTGAAACTTTTAATAATTTTAAATTTGATTTTATTTTATGAGCCATTGGTTTCCGTTTAAAAACAACTCTGATACTAAAATTATGTTCTTTTTTATTATTTTTTTGTATTTTTAACTTAAAACTGCAGTATACTCAATCATGGTGTATTTTTTATTGCTGTTCAGCTAATACTAATCGATGTATCAGGTCCAACTGAGAAAAAAATTGTTTTACACCAAAAATTAATTTAATTTTTAACGATTAACAAGTTATTACCAAGAATACCGCTTCGTTATTTCCACTGTGTTTTTATACACCATTTTTCAAAACAGAAGATTTCGACAAAACGAATATTAACAAAACATCGTAGAATTTATGCTAAGGTACAAAAAATCCTAAGTTTTAAATTTGGTTCAAATGCAAAAATTATTAGATGAATCATGCCATTTTAAAATATCATATTCCAAAAATAATGTTTGGTGTTTGGTTTAAGGTGTGTTTTAGAAGATTTTTTAAATTGCAAATGTAAAACTGAAAAGAAGTGAAATGTCGATTTTATAGTCAGTTCACTTTTTTTAGAAATTAAAATTTCGAATAGCTTACAAATACCACCAGAATAACAGCAAACAAAAACACACCAACTGCAAAACACAAATAATATTTTTTTTGAAAATGACAGTACTCATTAAATACTTTTTAAATTGAACCAAAATTAAAACTAAAGATTTTTGGGTACCCTAGCATGATTTCCACTAAGTTTTATTAATATCCGTCCAATAAAAAAGTTTTTATTTAAAAAATGCTGTATAAAAAAACAACATTGGAAATAACCAAGTAGTATTTTTATTAATAATTTGTTAACCGTTGGGACTTAATTTTTGGTGTAATACAATTTTTTTCTCAATGTGACCTAATACATCAATTAATATTAATTAACGCGCAAAAAATACACCATGAATTAGTATACTGCACCTTTAAAGCCAACACCAAAAACCTACCTGCATACAAGACAAATTTTATCTTCCCATGAAGGAAGATGAAGATTACTCTCTGATTAGTCAGTCGTTTTAAGAAGGCGGCCCTGTTTAAAAAGCGTCGTTTTATATCCAAATCAATTGCTTGTAATGTGGGTAGGTTTACCTCCCCACGTACTAGGCAACTTTTTTCTGTTGCTACTGTTAGAGATCTTAGTTTAATGTCGGAAGTACGGTAAAAGGCCGCACTTTAAATTTGCTGGCTTAACAGTTTAATTTGCTTTGCTTGTTAAATTTTTAAAATTATTTTTAAACTTTTTTGGTTTTGTTTTAAAGAAACGTTTTAAAATTAATGATTTGTTTTTACAAGAAAATGACTATTAATTAGGAAGGTCGATAAAATATAATTACTGATTTGAACATTGTTTTTAAACAGATTTAACAAACCGTGTGATATTGTTACGTTCTTTTTAGTCATTTTTGTGTATGTAAGCCAAACAATTATGCAAGTGATGTAAACTTGACCACGAATGATAATCAAAATGGCTAGTAAATTCGAAAATAAAAAGACACAAAAAAATGAAGGGCATTGATTTAAATATTCAAACATTTTATTCAGAAACTTTTTAGTGATAATATAAAAATGAAAAATGTAATTTTGTTTTCTAAGCGTGTGAAACTCGTGTTTAAATAAGCTTTAAATCGCTCATTTAAAAGCGAAGCTCCGGAGTTCTCTCCGCTTTAAATTGGCGGAGCTCTGGAGCATATTGGAGGCATACATGGGCAAGTTGGTCCGGAGTGGGGGGGGGGTTAAAATCCGAAAAACGCAAAATACCCATATCGTTTTTTTTCTGGAGTGCATTTTACCCATATCGTTTTTCGATTTTGAAGGAAAAATAGGTAAAAAAACGCTAATTTTAGGTCAAAAAGCCCTTTTTATTGCATTTTTGAGCTTTTTATTGCTTAAAACATTCATTTTGACCTCAAAACTTAAGTTTGGAGGCAGTTAGAAGTCATTTTAAAGACATTTTTTTCTTCATTTTTCCAAAATTGGGGGGGTTAACCTTTTCTCCCCCCCACTTCTGAGTGGGGGGGGGGTTAAACCCCACTTCTCAGAATTTGGGGGGGGGGTTAACCCCCCCAACCCCCCCGTGCCCATGTATGATTGGAGGGTACGAACATCACTACTGAGAGTACAAAAAAAGTGACTTGGAGAAGAATTTTTATTACCTAATTATTATTTGTTAAAGTTAACGAAAAAGTTAATTTTATGAAAACTTGATATAATCTTCCTAAGCTGATTTTTTTTTACTAATTTACCTCACATGATAGCCCTCTGTTTCATGGCTGTAATAACAGCTATATTTTTCTTCAATCTGTGATAAATTGAACAAAAACGTGGTCAAGTCATGTTTTTAAAATTTTAGATTTTACAATGCACTAAAAAAAATTTAAAACGATTAATAAATAACAGTAGGGCTGGTTGAAGCGAAGCGTATTATCTCAAATTTTTCTAAAAAACTAGCCTTGGGCGAAAGTTCGACTAGAATTGGTAACTTTTTGCTAAAAGTTAATAGGATATGTTTAACTTTTTAATTTTCATACTTTGATTATAATTCAGGAAACAGATTTTTTTTTTCGTATAACTAGGGCGTCAACCCAAGTGTTAAAACAAAATTTAAAAAGTTGTCAATGCATTTAATATAAGAACCTTTTTGTTGTTTTTATCATATACAGTTTTTGTACTTCTGTCAAACAGAATGTTTTTTTGTGATTAGAAATATAAATATTTATATATAAAGAATTACCTTATATTTTTGTATCGTAGTAAATTAAAGAACCACTCTAAATAAAAATACTAAAAATTGAACTATTTGAAATTTTTTTATACCTAAAAACTCCAAAAATATTAAATATCATTTTTCTAATTGCTTCATGATTCAGTGCGAAAAGAAGGGGATTTTTTTGTTTTTATGAGAAGTGGTACTTTATTTTATCTTTTTTGTTGATTGGCTTCTTAGTTTAGTTTGTTCCGTAGTTAAGTTTAGTTTTAAACTATTTTTATTGGGCTTTTAATTTTTAAATTCTGTAGATTTAATAGATAAGTACGAGAAATACTTTTAGGTAGGGCTTATAAAAAGGAAAAACAATTATTTTTGAAAAAAGTATTATCGTATTTTAAAAAAAATAATATCATTATCTATTTTAAAGTAAATTTATACATAAATTTAAAATACGTCAGAATACATAAAAAACTTAATAATGTTCTAAAGATTTACAATCGTTTCGTTACTGTGGGCAAATCATCTTGTTGAAGATAACCACACAAACAAATTCCGTGTGTTCCAACATTTACCAGATCACAATTTTTATTCGTTTTTTATAAGTAAACTTTTTAACTATAGTTCCCATAGTTCACAAACTTGGTTAAATTACAAAACGAGAAAAATTTTAGACCGAATTAAAATAACTAGTAATTGGCTTGATTTGACCAAGAAATACACAATTCACACCAAAGTTGTTTACTGTGTAAGCCATAGATAGGTTAGCAAAAAAATTGGGAGTTATACTCTGCTTTCCTTCCAAAAAATTAAATCCAAAAATTTGGGAGTACCCCAAGACACTCCAACTTTCTAAAATTTGGTAGGTGCCGCCCATACATGGGCACGGGGGGGTTGGGGGGGGGGTTAACCCCCCCCCCCAAATTCTGAGAAGTGGGGTTTAACCCCCCCCACTCAGAAGTGGGGGGGGGAGAAAAAGTTAACCCCCCCCAATTTTGGAAAAATGAAGAAAAAAAATGTCTTTAAAATGACTTCTAACTGCCTCCAAACTTAAGTTTTGAGGTCAAAATGAATGTTTTAAGCAATAAAAAGCTCAAAAATGCAATAAAAAGGGCTTTTTGACCTAAAATTAGTGTTTTTAACCTATTTTTCCTTCAAAATCGAAAAACGATATGGGTAAAATGCACTCCAGAAAAAAAACGATATGGGTATTTTGCGTTTCTCGGATTTTAACCCCCCCCCCCCTAATTTGGGGTTTAACCCCCCCCACTCCGGACCAACTTGCCCATGTATGGTGCCGCCCCGTTCAGTACCAAAAACGCTAAACTGGGGGTATTTGGGTGGGGTAGGGGATATGCGTTTTAAAAGTTTTTTTTGGCATATCCCCAAAGTTGGCCGGTAAGGTATACCAACGCCCCAATACTCTGGAGACCGCCTAACTATTTGGGTGAACTACATTATTAGCTATATACACTATAATAGGCTCCCGTGGCCAGCCAATGAAAATAGATTTTGGGTGGCTTCAACACAAATATAACGCTAGCTGCCCAAAAAATACGTAAAAGTAGTAATTCTTTCCTCCACTCCCCCTCCTAACATCCGGGAAACTGCCTACCTATAATGAATGGGTTAACAACATATTATAGCTGCTTTGCTTTATACTTTTCGCATCGTGGCCAATCAATGAGAATTAGTTTTGAGTGGCTTGAACACAAAAATAAGCCAAGCGGCCAAAAAATCCTTGAAAGTAGAACTGTTTAAAAGTTATACAAACATTGTATTCTGGCATATTTTTGCCAAAAAGATTTTAGCCATTTATTATTCGTAATCGCATCCAGTATATTATAACAATCAGTTAATCTGCTTTGTTTGGTTTTACTGTTTTAGTGAGCGGTAAAACAAGCTGCAAGCAGGGGGTGATCGCTAAAGCGAAATTAGTTATATTAACTTTATTATTAGCAATTATAAACACCAAATGATTTCTGTGTATTTTTTCGTGTGTTCAAAGTTTTTGTATGTGTTAAATATTTTTGATATCACACCAGTCTAATTTTAAGACTACCTTAAATAGTTTTTTATCATAATGTTATAAAATGATCAAGATTTCTAAATCCAGCGAATTATTATTATTTTAACTACGTGCTAATTAAACCAAACGTTTGGTCCTTTATTTAAAAAAATATGTGTATAAAATAAAATGTGGAATTTTTGTTTTGAAAACAAAAAAGCTTAGGAACACGAAATTTTAAATTATTTTTTTATATTTTTAAACTAATATTTTCGTCAAATCATTTAAAAGTAAATTTTATGTCAAAGAAAATATTTTATTTAAGTACCTCAAAGCAATTAAATTGTATACGTAGATTGTGGTCTTTTGTGTATGTGAATATTGTGTTTTTATGTAAATAGTGTTTTGAGCCTTTTTAACTGTGTTCCATCCCTTTTTCTGTTTCAACGTTTTTTTGGCGATACGCGAACTTTGTGGCGAACAATGTAAGGTTTGCGGGGCCGCCTTTTTCCTCGAAAAACCAAATAGTGGCCGGAAAAAATCGCTATAAAAATGTGTATAATTAATTATGTTTTTGTACAGTAACTTTTTGTGATTTCAATTATCAGCGCGAGGCGGGTACATAATTACATTTTTTCGCATTTCATTTCTGGGAATTTTATATTTTATTGACGGAAATGTTGAATTCAATTTTTATTTGAAAGCCTTTATTTTGTAACGAAATTTAACATGTTATTTTTTTTAAATTCAAGCGTAAATTAATTCTAAAGAAGTTAAAAAAGATTTACAATAGATGAAACAACTTAAGTTTTGTATGAAAAGAAAAAAATTCTCCCAAAAATTAATGCGAAAATTTGTTTGTTGCTTTACGTTCATTTATTTCGGTTTGAAATCAAATTACTAAAAGCTTTATGTTCGTAATACTGAAATGGTAAAAATTAAAAAAAAAAGTTAAAATTAGAAAATTTATCATGAACTTTTTGTTTATCTTTTTCTATTGTAAAAATGTAATTTTTGAAAGTATCTTATTTTTGGTTTTGCACGGAAGTAAATGAGCGTGTTTTTTTGTTGTTTTCTAGACAAAAAAGTTAAGTTTGTGTAATTTACATTGCAGTGCTTGTTCTAATTTCGTAAATCATGAATTTATTCGGAATTTTTCTACTAAAAATATGGTTGTTAAAACTAATATAATTTATTCCCCTAAGTATGTCAAGCTCTGAAAAAGCGATGTGATTGCTTAATGGTTTTATAGTAATTTAAGTCCGGTTTGGACCTAACTAGTATAAGAAAATTTGAGATAGCGGTACCACCACCTATCAAAATTCCTCTTTTATTAGATACATTTCAGTGTAGTATTTGAGAAACTTTAAATACTTAGCGGCTTTATGTATTTAATTAAACTGTTACAATTAGTTTTTTTTTTCTGCTTAAACCAACAATAATTTACATTTTAAAAAAAAAATTTAGTTACGCAAAAATAGGTTAAAACAATGGTCAAAATTTTAGTTTCTAAAAAAATCGTTTAAATCTATATATTTTTATCCATATGGAATTGTGATTTCGTAGCAAAACCGCCGACCTAAAATTTTTTTATGCTAGGTTGGTTTATTATCAAAGTTTTTGTTAAAAAAAAAAATTTTATTGTGGAAAAAAATGGTGAATCATAAATCTTTTTTTTAGTTTTTTCCTTAAAAATGTGTGTTAAGATTAACTAAATAAAAAACAATTGGTGAAATTATAAAATCGTTGAAATAAAGGTGTTTGTATGAAAATCCTGGTAAAATGCTTTGTATGTGACTGTCTGTAAAATAAAATTTACCCTTTGACCAAAGTACTACAAAATATTCGCATTACAAAAACCATTCAAATGTACATCACACAAATATACTTGTTTTAGATCTTATATTATCGAAACTATAGTATCGCAACTAGATATTTGCCTCTAAAGGCAAATAAAATCTAGCTGACTGCGAAAATTGCAGTATTGAATCGGCTATTTAACAACAAAGTCATTCAAAATTTTTAACGAAATCCGTTTAATAATAAAGATCAAAACCCGTATTTTAATAATTATTTATCAATTTACTTAATTTAAAACCCAAATGCAATTTTTTAAAGGGCTAAAGATGGTTAATTCTAGTATATTTTGTAAAAAGCTGGAATTAAAAAAAAATTCTGCGTTCTTATTTGTTATTTAAAAAAAACGTCATAACCGCACAATTTTAATTGGTCCCCTCATGTCTGCATTCTAATTTTCAGCGTCAGCCAGATATAATTCAACTATAAGTTCCGGAGCTCTGGTTAAGTTTGGAAAACAAAAATATTTTGTACATAAAAAACTTAGTTCAGCATATTCCGTACGAAATGGTGTACGTTCTGGAGGTATAAATTGAATGCTTAGCTGTCAATTGAAATTCAATGTCTCATAATTGTGATTGGAGATAAATGCCTAAATTTTTATGTAAAAATTTTATAGTGCATGTTTTGTAACAAATAAGGCGTATAATGTGGCACGGGCACCCAATGGAATCAAGACGCAAAGCAACTGGTATCAACTAATCTGAATTCATTCTGATTTTTAAAGATAATTTTAAAATAAAACTATAGGCAAAGAAAATCTAGCTGACCTCGATATTTGGAGTATTGAATCGAGTATTTAACAACAAAAACAATCAAAAGTTTTCACTAAAGCAGATTAATAACAAGATTAAAAGTTGTATTTTAATAATTATTTATCAAATTACGTGTAACTTAAATGCAAATTTTTTAAAGACTAAAGTTGGTTAATTTTTGTATATTTCCCAGTTTGTGAAAAGCTGGAATTAAAAAAATTTTGCGTTTTTATTTGTTTTCTAAAAAAACGTCATTACCGCACAATTTCAATTGGTCCCCTCATGTCTGCATTCTAATTTTCAGCGTCAGCCAGATATAATTCAACCATAACCATTTTAGTTGTTCTTTTCCCATGTGGAACACTTCAAAAATAACATTAAATTCAAAATTTAGCGTGTTAAAACTCGTAAACAACTTAAACCAAGCAGTAAAGTAAATCTATTTGCTAAAATTCTTCAGGCTGAAATTAAGGGCGTCACCGCTCTCCACCAGGAAGAAATATAGAATAAACGCGCAAGCAAGAAAATTGTCAGTAGTAATATAACCCATTATTATTAAGCTGCGTCAGGTGTTTCTCTACATGTGATAGTTTTTTGGAAAACGAGTGGTTACTTTACCACCCGGATTTTTTCACCTTGATAAAATTCATCTTCATTTCCCAAGCAAAAACTGAAAAAAAAATTATAGACTACTGTAGTTCTGAATAAGCGTCCTTTCCTGTACGAGAAAGGGTAAAAAAAGAAAAAAAGAAAATTAAAAAAAATGTATAATTTACTTAGTTTCTAATAAACATTGCTACACGATGTTTATGTTTCACTATTTTGAAGTGCTTTAAAATATCAGTTTGTGCTAACTAAATTTTGGTTTTTTGATTAAACTTCACAATGAATAGAAATCATTATTCGAGTAGTATTTTTGTGAACAATAAATATGAATTAGCAAAAATAAAGTTTAAATTTCTGTGCTTTGAAACTAATTTCAAACCTAAATAGGTTTTTTAATGTTCTGGTTGTAAAACTATTTAAAATTATGTTCTGGTTGTAAAACTATTTAAAATTTAAAAATCAATTTAAAAAATCCATTCCAAAGTTTTAAATAGAAGCATTTTCTGTAATTAAAACATTAAAAGAATGAAAACCGAGTGCGCGAGCATCGCCGTACGTACGAAGCGGAAAAAAAAATAAAAATCCCCAAAAATGCTTTTGCTTTCATGGGTGGCGCGGGAGCGCCACGGGGCGATTTAGCCCCGTGGCGCCGCGCCAACCATTATTAGAGAATGCGGGTAAATTTTGGAATTCAGAATTGTAATATTAAGAAGTATTTAAAAAATTTTAAAGGGATGGGGTCGAGATTTTAAAGCAATAAATATTTGAAATATTTGAAACCGTAAAATGTTAACCGTACTAAAAATAAATTTTATCAAGGTGAAAAAAATAGATGAGTGGTAAAGTAACCACTCGTTCTTTGAAAAAATATCACGTACAGAGAAACACATGACGCAACTAAATAATAATTGGTTACATAACCGCTGAAAACTTTTTTTTTTATTTTTATCTCGCTCGCGGGTTTATTGTTTATTTCTTCCTGGCGGCGAGCGGTTACGCCCTTATTTTCAACCTGGAATACTAGCTTCAGTCACTCGCTGTTTCTTAATTTTCCCCTTATATATGATTAGCGGTGGTTGTCATTGTACCCTTTTCCTACACAAAAAAACCTTATTCAGAACTATTCTTTTAAAATTTTTCAAAGCAAAACCCTTAAGGTTGGATTTTCCCGCAACGACTTATTGTCTATTTTTTAGCGATACACAATGGTCAAAACACTCCCATTTAAACGGAAGTTGTTCAGTGTTAAATATCTTCACAGAGTTGACACGCTATAGAATCACTTTTAGTCAATTAGCGTTTGGGAAAAATGGGAATTTCTACGTTCATTGGAGATCAATTTTTTCCCATAAGCACTAATTGGCTAAAACATCCCCTCGCACAACCATTCTCATAGAGCAAAACATATATGACGTGATCACGAATACTATATGACATTTTGAGGCTCTTTAAAATCCTGACGTGTACTACTGGGAAAATTTTGACAAAGAAATTTTCGTTTAAGCTTATAATTTTCAACCGTGCCGCGATCAATATGCAAATAACTTAAATTGAGGTCGTTAAAATTTCGACTACCTCCTGAAAAAATTGTAAAATTGACCTCCTTGAACCATACATTTGGAATGCATTTTACCCATATAGTTTTTTGATTTTAAAGGCAAAATAGGTAAAAAAAACACGCTAATTTTAGGTCAAAAAGTCCTTTTTATTGCATTTTTGACCGTTTTGTTGCTTAAAACTTTCATTTTGACCTTAAAACTTAAGTTTTGGAGGTAGTTAGAAGTCATTTAAAGACATTTTTTCTTCATTTTTCTAAAATTGGGGGAGTTAATCTTTTCTCCCTCCCCCGCACACTTCTGATTGGGGGGAAGTTAAACCCCCATCTCAGAATTTGGGGGTTTACCCCCCGTGCCCATGTACATATGCTTTGAAACCCTCGAAGTATCCGACCCAGGCAGCATACCAATTATGTATTTTTGATATCAGGACTGTATTTTCTTGTATTTTTAGGTATGGACGCATAAAAATTTTCAGACGTAAGGATTCAAAAAACCTGTCTATTATTTGGAAGATTGCAGTCACCAATAAACACGGTGGGATAAGATATTTGGGTAATGTGAGCTAAAGCTTCACTAGGAACTAAAACCTGTCTAAACATTTTAAGCCTGCATTTAAATTACATTAGGAACTGGCGCGTATATAGGATTTTGCCGAGGGAGGGGCAGTCTGCCAATGTCGCGGGCGGTGTTACGGCGCGAAGCGCCGTAACTGCGCCGCCTAGCGGCGTAAAGTGGACGCGAAGCGTCGGCCGGGGGGTCTGGGGGTGTCCCCCCAGCAGCCGGAGGCGAAAATTTTTTAAATATACACTTAAAACTTGCTTAAAAATTGCCTCCAGCAATTCTTATAGTTATAGTTTTAATTTTGTTTTTATAACCTAATTCTTACACAATATGTTTATTACATAAATAGCGGCATAAAGTCGACACGGAGCGTCGACCGGGGGGTTTGGGGGTGCCCCCAACCGTCGAAGGCGAAAATTTTTGGAAATATGCATTAAAAACTGCTTAAAAATTGTGTCCAGCGAATCATATGGCAACAGTTTTACATGAGTTTTGATAACCTAAAGCTTTATCAATTTGTTTGTTATTGTGGTAGGAGCACCAAGCCGACGCAAGGCGTCGGCCGGGGGATCTGGGGGGCTTCCCCCCAGCCGCTGGAGACGAAATTTTTTTTAAATAAGCACTAAAAACTGCTTAAGAATTGTCTCCAGCCAATCATATAAGCCTCGATTTACTTTTAATTAATTAATAACCTAATTTCTAATTTGTGTGTTACAGCTTTAAATTAGTATGATGTTAAAATTTTGTACTATATCCAAATAAGGTTTTTTTTAAATTCTATTAATATTAGGAAACAACCTGATTTATATATAATTGGCTAAATTATTTAAAAATATGCACGACTGCAAGGGGTTCGTAATTTATAAGCAAAAAGTGCGGTTGAACAAATAAAAAAAATGTAAAAGTTTTACCTTCCCGTGAAGCGGGGAAAATTTTTACATGGTGTAATTTTATGCATTTAAGATGCACAACATTTTTAAAACCTGAAAATGAAAAAAAGTAAAGGGGGGACCTTTACGAAAATGGCTGGCCTCGCCAGCAAGGGGGGCAGACCGCCCCCCCCCTAAGTATGGAAACGGCCAAAGGGGGGGGGGAGGGGCGGTCCCCCCCCCGCCCCCCTATTTAGGCTGCTGATTAGGAACTAGTTTAAATTTCTTTTTGAAAATTTTTTATCAAAGCAAACAAAAAAAAGGACAAACTTTTCTGATTAGGGTATTTCTTAGCAGCATTTACTGAACCACCGGTGGGGAGCTGCCCCCCGTGATTAGCCGGAGGTACTCGGTCTAGTTTTGATTGTGATATTGCGTTTAACACGGAGCACAAATTGCAAACTCGCAAGTAGTATTCAAAATTACCTCATTTTTTCTCCTTGAATAGTCACTGGAAACCTTAAAAATAAGGTGTCTTGTCATCGATTTTTCGTATCGCTAGAAGCAGAATATTAAAAAAAAAACAACACAAAATATGACTCCGTCTAAATGTGTTTAATTTGCATCTTTTACTTAGAGCGTTGTTTTTTTTAATACACATAAAATGCAAGTAACTTACAGTATTAGTTTAAATATTGTTTCTGAATATGATTCGGTGTGTTTAATTTAATTCACTATTGTGGTTTCTTTCATAATCTTAGAGTGTATATTTGTTTAAAGAATTGTAAATAGTGGCATGGAAAAAGAAAAAAAAAACGAACACAAATTAGAAACCTCTTTGAAACCAAAAATATTTAAAATATATATATATATAGTTTTTCGGCTTCCCAAACCGAGTTCCTGTTTTTTTTTGTGAAAATAACGCAGTGCGCTATTTTCATCAGGGGGAAGATGTGAGGATTGACTCACTGTTACCAAACAAGTTAACGAAAAGATGGAAGTGTTAATATTATTTTATACCAGTACTGTTATGATTTTGGTATTTTACTATTTGAAATTGTATAATGAGAGTATTATTTAGGCTGTATATTTTATAGGAATTACGTAAAAAAAATCCGTAATAGTGACCATGGGAGTGAAGCTCCAGAGCTCCGTTAGGAGTTAAACTACTGCACTAAAAAACTTTTGAATCTTTAATATTTTGTGTTTATGAATTTAACGTTACTTTGGAAGATGCCATGAAATTACAAAATTATACTGATAAACTTGTAAAGCTGAGATAAATCAACTTACCAGTAAAAATTTGTAGTTTCTAGCAGCTTAGGAGTTTTTGTGGCCGTTGTCATAGGTTCATGCTAAAAAATATTATACTAATAAGTTTAAGTCACAACAGACGAAGTATTTTGGTTATTGGAAAATATAATGATTTAAAGTAACTAAAAGTCTCGAAATTTATATAATCTTAGGAACTGGCTTTAATGGCATTTTGTGCCCAAAATATATTTAAAAAAAATATTATATCGTCGGTGAATTTCATATGGGAACATAAGGAAAATCTTAACATGAAAAACGCGCAAACAATCAACTAGAGTCATAGGTTTTGGTAACTTCGTAATTGTCTTAGGAATTAGAGAATATTTTTGACAGAGTAAAACAAGAAAGTAAATTAGTATCAAATTTTATCCAATTTTAAGAAAAACGGGTTTATAGCGAAACAGAAATAAAAAGTGATTCTTGTTTGTAATGTATTGTTGTTTTAGTTTTGTGTAATTTTTTTATATTAATAATATGTTTTGTATTGTATTATTTTTACTTGTTGTATTTTTATCTTGTAAGATATGTTTGTTGTAGTGTTGTAAAAAGTATTGATTTTGGATTATTTTAAGTAAAAGTAAAAGTAATTTGAAAAATTTTAATTTAAGTAAAGTAAGAGTAAAAGTAATTTGTGATTTTTTAATTTAAGTAAAGTAAAAGTAAAAGTAATGGTCAAAATTTTATTTAAGTAAAGTAAAAGTAAAAGTAAGACCTATTTTTTTAAGTAAAAGTAAGAGTAAAAGTATAATAAAAGTAATTTTGAAACGGACCAAAACACTGGTTTTTGGAGCTCCAGAGCTCTGTTGTAAAGTTATTTTGCTAATTTTATGCATAAATTATCATTTTAATAAGTTTTTTGGCAAAATAAACGGTTTTAGCGTGTTAGCGGCTTAAAAAATTATTTTTTGTCATTCACTTTACAACAAGCCTTTAAGGGAATCTACCCATTAAAATTACTTAAATTTTACTTAAATTAATTTAAGTATTTGAAGAGGAAAATCCGAGTAAGAGTAAAAGTAAAAGTATTTAAAATTTCAAAAGTCGAGTAAGAGTAAAAGTAAAAGTAATTGAATTTTCAAAAGTCGAGTAAAAGTAAAAGTAAAAGTAATCCAAAATCCATTACTTTTATTACTTTAAGTAAAAGTAAAAGTAACTGTTTACAACACTAGTTTGTTGTAGCGTTCCTTTAGCGCAGGAGGGCGAAGAGACCAGATGCGTCCGACTGTTTGGTGTTCTTTGTGTTAACGGCAAACACTAAATTCCACCGACTCCGACTCCACCTCAAATTTCTGCAAATTATATATTGATGTGCAGGTTAAGCTTAGGCTTAGGCCTAGAATAAAACTTGCATATTACTAAAAGTTACGGTAGATTACGGTAGATTTTGGACGGAGTCGGAGTCGGAGTCGGTGGAATTTAGTGTTTGCCGTGTTAACGGGGAGACGCAGACAGTGTCGGAGCATCTTGTCTGCTCGTCCAGTGTATCAAAAAGTCAGAAAAAGGATTAAAATATATACTCTACGTATGACCTTAATCTGAAACTGAAAACTGAGGGGTAAAGAGAGAAAGAAAAATAGTTAGTTTTGGTTGTTTTCCTGTACCGTACGGCTGCTCCTGGTTCTTATATTGATACTTGTTTAACGAAATTCTGAGCAGAAGAGATCGTACGGGTGAATCAAGACTCCACCTGACGTCGGATCTCTCACCATTCAGTCAGTTTTCCGTCAGCTTTATTTTTGAGCTAATTAAGTTTAAATTTTACAGTTCCACTCTAAAAATAATAAATATTTTACGTAATTTTTAGTTATACAATCCCGTATACAGGATAACACCCTGCAATAATAAATTTCTAACTAAATTTATCCAAACTTAAATAAGGTTTAGATTTAGCTTGCCGGCTAGTTGTGACACCAGATATATCTACCCTATTTGCAAAAGAAAATTTCTTTGCATTAATTAGACTTTCTTCAACATCCAATTTAAAAGGATGACCACGGGTGGGCTGCAGGTTAAACTTAAAAAAATCATTGGCTTGCAAATCGTTTAAGCTATGCATAATTTTAAATCACTCATATAAATCAGTTTTGTCTCTTCGGTCCTTTAATTTTTCTAAACCTAGGTAATCAAGCCTTTGTTCATAACCAACAGGTAACAACTTGTTTTTATAAACCAACCTCCTAAAGAAATTTTGTTGCACTTTTCCCAAAATGTTTATATCTTTTTGTAAATAAGGGTTCCAAACTGCACTAGCGTACTCCAGAATTGGTCTAACATATGATTAATACGCTCTGAGAAGATTATTCCTAGAGTTTGAGTTGAATGTTCTAAAAATTAGTGATGTCACTCTCATTGCTTTTTTGCTGTGATTTCACAGTAATTAAAAAATTTTATATCATGAGATATATAAACACCTAGGTCACGCACCAATTCTGTAGTTGCAAGTACATTATTACCAAGCTGATATTTACAAATTAACTCTTACTTATAGATTTAAACTATGAATAACTTTACATTTATAATCTGATAATTGCAATTGCCAGTCTTTTGACCAGCTGTATATTCTATCTAAATCTTCTTGAAGTCTTAAGGTTTGCATGTGGTAGTCTTTAGATAAAAATTTTGCAAGCAACTTTATATCATCTGCAAAGAGCCTAATTTGTGAGTACTTAACATAATCAACAATATCATTAATATATATAAAAAATAGAAATGGGCCCAAAATAGAACCCTGAGGAACTGAACTTTTTACAGGAAATGATTTGGATACTGAGTCATTAGTTACAACTTTAATATACTGGCCAACTAAAAATTCTTTTATCCGTTTTAAAATTTACGAGAAACACCATATTTTTCTAGCTTATATAACAATTTTTGATGTGACACGGTGTTAAAAGCCTTGGCAAAATCCAAGTGTATGACATCGATTAGAAGTTTATCTTTTAGTGCCTGCGTCCACTCATTTAAAGTTTCCAACAGCTGTGTTATTTTAAAACTTTTTGCTTTAAAACCATGTTAAAACCTTGAAAAAATGATATGAAAAAAGATAAGAAGTTCTTCTTTAACAAGCTGCTCCATTAGTTTACAAGAAAAAGATGTAATGAAATTGGGCGATAATTTTCTTTTAGGTTTTTGGCGCCTTTTTTAAACAGTAAGTTTAATACAGCTATTTTCCAATCAATTGGTAATTTTCCAAAACAAGACATGATATTCTCCAAGACATCTAAAAGAATATTGCCAAAGGTTCAGCAATAACTTTGGCCAAGCGTTTTAAAAAGCAAGCTGGAAAACAGTCAGGTGTTCGAGACAATTTGTTTGGGAGCTTTTTAAGAGCTTTAAATACCTTTTTTGTGGTAAATACCATGTTGTCCAACTTCCCTATATTTGGTGGATTAAAATTTGGCAAAGTATCATCATCATCGGTAAAAATCTAAAACGCACCACAGAATTGTTTTATGCGTTAAAAAATACAAAAAAACATTATGCCTTCTAAAAATCATAAATTTCCATAAAAATATACTATCTGGAGCTTTAAATTTCACCAAACTATGGTTAAATTATATCTGGCTGACGCTGAAAATAAGAATGCAGACATAAGGTGACCAATTAAAAGTGTGCGGTAATGAGGTTTTTTTTAAAAAAACAAATAAGAACGCAGAATTTTTTTTAATTCCACCTTTTCACAAAATATACAAAAATTAACCAAATTAATCTTTGTTATAAATCCGTTTTCGTGAAAAGTTTTTAATGTTTTTGTTGTTAAACGGTCGATTCAATATTGCAAATATCGCGGTCAGCTATATTTTATTTGCCTATAAATTAAATCCACGTCTCACCGCAATTTTGAAGAAACTAATCCCATTTTTTACGAAAAGTCATATATTAAACCATAAATACAAAAATCTTTTCATTAATTTTTACGTACGTGAAAAAGGGTAACGGTGCCTCCTTATTGGAAGTATTTCTTTAATAAATACTGAGCAGTGATTATTTTTTAGGGTTTAAAAAAATTTCGTTGCAAGTCGATTTTTAATATCAATTAACTACTACTACTAACTACTACTTTCAACTACTACCAATAATATAATGAATGTGCACTTTATAATCGTGGTATTTCTGCCTTTTTAACACATTTTAACCTTTTTAATTTTTTATGGATACATTTCTGTATTCCGCGAGATTTCATATGCCAAAAATTGCGATTTTCCATATTTAAGAAAACTGTCCGGAGAGACCTTAGGTATTTTATAAATTAAACTCAAATGCCACCGGGAAGCGTTATTACACAAACACTGAATGTTGTTGGATAAATGCCAGCGGTTTATTTTAAATCCATTTTCAAATGCTTGAAATGGTTAAAATAAAAAAGGAAAATAATAATATTATTTTTTTTGTTTATTTTTATTGTTTTTTTTTTTTTTGACATATCTAAATTTTCACCACAATTTGTTTTTTTTTTTTACAGTGTGACGGTTTGGTTTTGGTTTTGTCAATCGCGCTTGCGGTGAGTCCGGAATCATTTTGTGGGTGTGGTTGACATGGTTTTGACTGAACTGTCTCACTTCTGGGTGTGTTATTGCAGTCAGGTTGTGGGTTTCAGTTGTCATAACGCTTTTATCTTTTATTTTTATTTTTATTTTTTTGGTTTTAATTATGTAAAAGGACATACAAATTAGCTACTTCAGAGATATAAAGTGCTTCAAAATTTATCTAAGACACACAGAACGACTCAAGAAGATAGATAGAATATACAGCGTCAAAAGACTGGCAATTGCAATATCAGATTATAAATGTAAAGTTCTTCATAGTTTAAATCATAAGAAAGAGTTAATTTGTAAATATCAGCTTGTAATAATGTACTTGCAACTACAGAATTGGTGCGTGACCTACGGTGTTTATATATTCATGATATAAAATTTTTTAATTACTGTGAAATCACAGCAAAAAAGCAATGAGAGTGACATCACTAATTTTTAGAACATTAGACTATCAAACTCTAGGAATAATCTTCTCAGAGCGTATTAATCATATGTTTGAGCAATTCTGGAGTACGCTAGTGCAGTTTGGAACCCTTATTTACAAAGAGATATAAATATTTTGGAAAAAGTGAAACAAAATTTCATTAGAAGATTGTTTTATAAATGCAAGTTGTTACCTGTTGGTTATGACCAAAGGCTTGATTATCTAGGTTTAGAAAAATTAAAAAGACCGAAGAGACAAAACTGATTTATATGAGTGATTTAAAATTATACATGGCTTAAACAATTTGCAAGACTATGATTTTTTTAAGTTTAACCTGCAGCCCACCCGTGGTCATCTCTTTTAATTGGGTGTTGAAGAAACTCAAATTAATGCAAGAAAATTTTCTTTTGCAAATAGGGTAGATATCTGTGGTGTCACAACTAGCGGCAAGCTAAATCTAAACCTTATTTAAGTTTGGATAAATTTAGTTAGAAATTTATTATTGCAGGGTGTTATCCTGTATACGGGATTGTACGTGAAAATTACGTAAAATATTTATTATTTTTAGAGTGGAACTGTAAAATTTAAACTTAATTAGCTCAAAAATAAAGCTGACGGAAAACTGACTGAATGGTGAGAGATCCGACGTCAGGTGGAGTCTTGATTCACCCGTACGATCTCTTCTGCTCAGAATTTCGTTAAACAAGTATCAATATAAGAACCAGGAGCAGCCCGTACGTACAGGAAAACAACCAAAACTAACTATTTTTCTTTCTCTCTTTACCCCTCAGTTTTCAGTTTCAGATTAAGGTCATACGTAGAGTATATATTTTAATCCCTTTTCTGACTTTTTGATACACTGGACGAGCAGACAAGATGCTCCGACATTGTCTGCGTCTCCCCGTTAACACGGCAAACACTACAATTCCACCGACTCCGACTCCGACTCCGTCCAAAATCTACCGTAATCTACCGTATAACTTCTTAGTAATATGCAAGTTTTATTCTAGGCCTAAGCCTAAGTCTTAACCTGCACATCAATATATAATTTGCAGAAATTTGAGGTGGAGTCGGAGTCGGTGCAATTTAGTGTTTGCCGTTAACACAAAAAGAACACCAAACAGTCGGACGCATCTGGTCTCTTCGCCCTCCTGCGCTAAAGGAACGCTACAACAAACTAGTGTTGTAAAAAGTTACTTTTACTTTTACTTTTTACTTAAAACTAATAAAGGTAATGGATTTTGGATTACTTTTACTTTAATATTTACTCGACTTTTGAAATTTCAATTACTTTTATTTTACTCGATTTTTGAAATTTTAATTACTTTTACTTTTACTCTTACTCGGATTTTCCTCTTCAAATACTTAAATTAATTTAAGTAAAATTTAAGTAATTTTAATGGGTAGATTCCCTTAAAGGCTTGTTGTAAAGTGAATGACAAAAAATAATTTTTTAAGCCGCTAACACGCTAAAACCGTTTATTTTGCCAAAAAACTTATTAAAATGATAATTTATACATAAAATTAGCAAAATAACTTTACAACAGAGCTCTGGAGCTCCTAAAACCAGTGTTTTGGTCCGTTTCAAAATTACTTTTATTATACTTTTACTCTTACTTTTACTTAAAAAAATAGGTCTTACTTTTACTTTTACTTTACTTAAATAAAATTTTGACCATTACTTTTACTTTTACTTTACTTAAATTAAAAAATCACAAATTACTTTTACTTTTACTTAAAATAATCCAAAATCAATACTTTTTACAACACTACAACAAACATATCTTACAAGATAAAAATACAACAAGTAAAAATAATACAATACAAAACATATTATTAATATAAAAAAATTACACAAAACTAAAACAACAATACATTACAAACAAGAATCACTTTTTATTTCTGTTTCGCTATAAACCCGTTTTTCTTAAAATTGGATAAAATTTGATACTAATTTACTTTCTTGTTTTACTCTGTCAAAAATATTCTCTAATTCCTAAGACAATTACGAAGTTACCAAAACCTATGACTCTAGTTGGTTGTTTGCGCGTTTTTCATGTTAAGATTTTCCTTATGTTCCCATATGAAATTCACCGACGATATAATATTTTTTTTAAAATATATTTGGGCACAAAATGCCATTACAGCCAGTTCCTAAGATTATATAAATTTCGAGACTTTTAGTTACTTTAAATCATTATATTTTCCAATAACCAAAATACTTCGCCTGTTGTGACTTAAACTTATTAGTATAATATTTTTTAGCATGAACCTATGACAACGGCCACAAAAACTCCTAAGCTGCTAGAAACTACAAATTTTTACTGGTAAGTTGATTTATCTCAGCTTTACAAGTTTATCAGTATAATTTTGTAATTTCATGGCATCTTCCAAAGTAACGTTAAATTCATAAACACAAAATATTAAAGATTCAAAAGTTTTTTAGTGCAGTAGTTTAACTCCTAACGGAGCTCTGGAGCTTACTCCCATGGTCACTATTACGGATTTTTTTTACGTAATTCCTATAAAATATACAGCCTAAATAATACTCTCATTATACAATTTCAAATAGTAAAATACCAAAATCATACTAACAGTACTGGTATAAAATAATATTAACACTTCCATCTTTTCGTTAACTTGTTTGGTAACAGTGAACCAATCTCTCACATCTTCCCCCTGATGAAAATAGCGCACTGCGTTATTTTCACAAAAAAAAACAGGAACTGCGGTTGGGAAGCCGAAAAACTATATATATATATATTTTAAATATTTTTGGTTTCAAAGAGGTTTCTAATTTGTGTTCGTTTTTTTTTTCTTTTTCCATGCCACTATTTACAATTCTTTAAACAAATATACACTCTAAGATTATGAAAGAAACCACAATAGCTGATTATAAATTAAACACACCGAATCATATTCAGAAACAATATTTAAACTAATACTGTAAGTTACTTGCATTTTATGTGTATTAAAAAAAACAACGCTCTAAGTAAAAGATGCAAATTAAACACATTTAGACGGAGTCATATTTTGTGTTGTTTTTTTTTTTAATATTCTGCTTCTAGCGATACGAAAAATCGATGACAAGACACCTTATTTTTAAGGTTTCCAGTGACTATTCAAGGAGAAAAAATGAGGTAATTTTGAATACTACTTGCGAGTTTGCAATTTGTGCTCCGTGTTAAACGCAATATCACAATCAAAACTAGACCGAGTACCTCCGGCTAATCACGGGGGGCAGCTCCCCACCGGTGGTTCAGTAAATGCTGCTAAGAAAAATTCCCTAATCAGAAAAGTTTGTCCTTTTTTTTGTTTTTGTTGATAAAAAATTTTCAAAAAGAAATTTAAACTAGCTCCTAATTGGCAGCCTAAATAGGGGGGCGGGGGGGGGACCCGCCCCTCCCGCCCCCCTTTGGCCGTTTCCATACTTAGGGGGGGGGGGGGGGGTGCCCGCCCCCTTGTTGGCGAGGCCAGCCATTTTCGTAAAGGTCCCCCCTTTACTTTTTTTCATTTTCAGGTTTTAAAAAATGTTGTGCATTCTTAAATGCATAAAATTACACCATGTAAAAATTTTCCCCGCTTCACGGGAAGGTAAAACTTTTACATTTTTTTTATTTGTTCAACCGCACTTTTTGCTTATAAATTACGAACCCCTTGCAGTCGTGCATATTTTTAAATAATTTAGCCAATTATATATAAATCAGGTTGTTTCCTAATATTAATAGAATTTAAAAAAAACCTTATTTGGATATAGTACAAAATTTTAACATCATACTAATTTAAAGCTGTAACACACAAATTAGAAATTAGGTTATAAAAACAAAAGTAAATCGAGGCTTATATGATTGGCTGGAGACAATTCTTAAGCAGTTTTTAGTGCTTATTTAAAAAAAATTTCGTCTCCAGCGGCTGGGGGGAAGCCCCCCAGAATCCTCTTGCCGACGCCTTGCGTCGGCTTGGTGCTCGTACCACAATAAACAAACAAATTGATAAAGCTCTAGGCTATCAAAACTCATGTAAAACTGTTGCCATATGATTCGCTGGACACAATTTTCCAGCAGTTTTTTTAATGCATATTTCCAAAAATTTTCGCCTTCGACGGTTGGGGGCACCCCCAACCTTCCCGGTCGACGCTCCGTGTCGACTTTATGCCGCTATTTATGTAATAAACATATTGTGTAAGAATTAGGTTATAAAAACAAAATTAAAACTATAACTATAAGAATTGCTGGAGGCAATTTTTAAGCAAGTTTTAAGTGTATATTTAAAAAATTTTCGCCTCTGGCTGCTGGGGGGACAGCCCCGGACCCCCGGCCGACGCTTCGCGTCCACTTTACGCCGCTAGGCGGCGCAGTTACGGCGCTTCGCGCCGTAACACCCCCCGCGACATTGGCAGACTGCCCCTCCCTCGGCAAAATCCTATATACGTGCCAGTTCCTAATGTAATTTAAATGCAGGCTTAAAATGTTTAGACAGGTTTTAGTTCCTAGTGAAGCTTTAGCTCACATTACCCAAATATCTTATCCCACCGTGTTTATTGGTGACTGCAATCTTCCAAATAATAGACAGGTTTTTTGAATCCTTACGTCTGAAAATTTTATGCTTTCCATACCTAAAAATACAAGAAATACAGTCCTGATATCAAAATACATAATTGGTATGCTGCCTGGGTCGGATACTTCGAGGGTTTCAAAGCATATGTACATGGGCACGGGGGGTTGGGTTAACCCCCAAAATTCTGAGATGGGGGGTTTAACTTCCCCCCAATCAGAAGTGTGCGGGGGAGGGAAGAAGGATTAACTCCCCCAATTTTAGAAAAATGGGGGAAGAAAAAATGTCTTTAAATGACTTCTAACTACCTCCAAAACTTAAGTTTTAAGGTCAAAATGAAAGTTTTAAGCAACAAAACGGTCAAAAATGCAATAAAAAGGACTTTTTGACCTAAAATTAGCGTTTTTTTTTACCTATTTTGCCTTTAAAATAAAAAAACTATATGGGTAAAATGCATTCCTAATGTATGGTTCAAGGAGGTCAATTTTACAATTTTTTCAGAGTTAGTCGAAATTTTAACGACCTCAATTTAAGTTATTTGCATATTGATCGCGGCACGGTTGAAAATTTATAAGCTTAAACGAAAAATTCTTTGTCAAAATTTTCCCAATAGTACACGTAAGGATTTTAAGGAGCCTCAAAATGTCATATAGTATTCGTGATCACGTCATATATGTTTTGCTCTGTGAGAATGATTGTGGGAGGAGCTTTTTTAGCCAATTAGTGCTTATGGGAAAAAATTAATACTATCTCCAATGAACGTAGAAATTCCCATTTTTCCCAAACGCTAATTGACTAAAAGCTGGATTCTATAGCGTGCTCAACTCTGTGAAGATATTTAACACTGAACAACTTCCCGTTTAAATGGGAAGTGTTTCGACCATTGTGTATCGCTAAAAAATAGACAATAACCGTTGCGGGAAAATCCAACCTTAAGGGTTTTGCTTTGAAAAAATTTGAAAGAAGGCAAGAAATAGTTCTGCAATAAGGTTTTTTTGTGTAGGAAAAGGGTACAATGACAACCACCGCTAATCATATATAAGGGGAAAATTAAGAAACAGCGAGTGACTGAAGCTAGTATTCCAGGTTGAAAATAAGGGCGTAACCGCTCGCCGCCAGGAAGAAAATAAACAATAAACCCGCGAGCGAGATAGAAAATAAAAAAAAAAGTTTTCAGCGGTTATGTAACCAATTATTATTTAGTTGCGTCATGTGTTCTCTCTGTACGTGATATTTTTTCAAAGAACGAGTGGTTACTTTACCACTCATCTATTTTTTTCACCTTGATAAAATTTATTTTTTAGTACGGTTAACATTTTACGGTTTCAAATATTTCAAATATTTATTGCTTTAAAATCTCGACCCCATCCCCTTAAAATTTTTTAAATACTTCTTAATATTACAATTCTGAATTCCAAAATTTACCCGCATTCTTTAATAATGGTTGGCGCGGCGCCACGGGGCTAAATCGCCCCGTGGCGCTCCCGCGCCACCCCAGAAAGCAAAAGCAGTTTTGGGGGTTTTTATTTTTTTTTCCGCTTCGTACGTACGGCGATGCTCGCGCACTCGGTTTTCATTCTTTTAATGTTTTAATTACAGAAAATGCTTCTATTTAAAACTTTGGAATGGATTTTTTAAATTGATTTTTAAATTTTAAATAGTTTTACAACCAGAACATAATTTTAAATAGTTTTACAACCAAAACATTTTTTAAAAAACCTATTTAGGTTTGAAATTAGTTTCAAAGCACAGAAATTTAAACTTTATTTTTGCTAATTCATATTTATTGTTCACAAAAATACTACTCGAATAATGATTTCTAATCAATGTGAAAATTTAAATCAAAAAACCAAAATTTCGTCACACAAAAACTGATCTTTTAAAGCACTTCAAAATAGTGAAACATAAACATCGTGTAGCAATGTTTATTAGAAACTAAGTAAATTATACATTTTTTAATTTTCTTTTTTTCTTTTTTTACCCTTTTCTCGTACCAGGAAAGGACGCTTATTCAGAACTACAGTAGTCTATAATATTTTTTCAGTTTTTGCTTGGGAAATCATAACCGCTGAAAACTTTTTTTTTTATTTTTATCTCGCTCGCGGGTTTATTGTTTATTTCTTCCTGGCGGCGAGCGGTTACGCCCTTATTTTCAACCTGGAATACTAGCTTCAGTCACTCGCTGTTTCTTAATTTTCCCCTTATATATGATTAGCGGTGGTTGTCATTGTACCCTTTTCCTACACAAAAAAACCTTATTCAGAACTATTCTTTTAAAATTTTTCAAAGCAAAACCCTTAAGGTTGGATTTTCCCGCAACGGCTTATTGTCTATTTTTTAGCGATACACGATCGTCAAAACCCTCCCATTTAAACGGAAGTTGTTCAGTGTTGAATATCTTCCTTTAAAGAGTTATGACGTTAAATAATTACTTTTAGCCAATCAGCGCTTAGGAAAAAATGGAGTTCATTTATTGGATATCATTTTTTCCCAAACGCTAAATTGTTAAAAGAACCTCCACAACCATTCCCATAGAGCAAAACATACATGACGTGATCGCGAATACTATATGACATTTTGAGGTACCGTAAATTCCTGACTGTGTACTACTAGGGAAAATTTTGACAAAGAAATTTTCGTTTAAGCTTATAATTTTCTAACCGTGCCGCGATCAATATGCAAATAACTTAAATTGAGGTCGTTAAAATTTCGACTACCTCCTGAAAAAATTGTAAAATTGACCTTCTTGAACCATACATTAGGAATGCATTTTACCCATATAGTTTTTTGATTTTAAAGGCAAAATCGGTAAAAAAACACGCTAATTTTAGGTCAAAAAGTCCTTTTTATTGCATTTTTGACCGTTTTGTTGCTTAAAACTTTCATTTTGACCTTAAAACTTAAGTTTTGGAGGTAGTTAGAAGTCATTTAAAGACATTTTTTTTCTTCATTTTTCTAAAATTGGGGGAGGTTAATCCTTTCTCCCTCCCGCACACTTCTGATTGGGGGAAGTTAAACCCCCATCTCAGAATTTGGGGGTTTACCCCCCCCGTGCCCATGTACATATGCTTTTGAAACCCTCGAAGTATCCGACCCAGGCAGCATACCAATTATGTATTTTTGATATCAGGACTGTATTTTCTTGTATTTTTAGCGGTCTGCCAATGTCGCGGGGCTGTTACGGTGTAACTGTGCCGCGTAGCGGCGCAAAGCCGACGCGAAGCGTCGGCCGGGGGGTTTGGGGGGTGTCCCCCCAGCCGCCGGAGGCGAAAATTTTTTAAATATACACTTAAAACTTAAGAAATTTGTCTTAAAGCTTAAAAATGGTCTCCAGCAATTCTTATAGTTATAGTTTTAGGTTTGTTTTTATAACCTAATCTTTACACAAAATGTTTATTACATAAATAGCGGCATCAAACCGACACGGAGCGTCGACCGGGGGGGGTACACAAGGTCCGAGGGGGGGGTAAACCCCATAGGGGGGGGGGGTAAAATCAACCAAAACCTCGGAGCTTACCCTACTTTCATTAAGAAAAAAAAGAAAAAAAATAGGCAAAAGCCCTTTCGCTAAAACCCCCAGCTAAGGAGCTAGAAGCTAAGACATTTTCTCTTTCCAGGGGGGCCTTTTTTTCTCCCCCCGGGGGGGGCCCCTTCAGGGGGGGGGGGACCCCCCCCCCCCCCCCCCTTGGGGGTGCCCCCCAACCGCCGGAGGCGAAAAGTTTCGAAAATATGCACTGAAAACTGCTTAAAAATTGTGTCCAGCGAATCATATAACAAAAGTTTTACATGATTTTTGATAACCTAAAGCTATATCAATTTGTTTGTTACTGTGGTAGGAGCACCAAGCCGACACAAGGCGTCGGCCGAGGGGTCTGGGAGGCGAAATTTTTTTTGAATAAGCACTAAAAAACTGCTTAAGAATTGTCTCCAGCCAATCATATAAGCATAGATTTATTTTTGTTTTTATAACCTAATTTCTAAACAATTTGTTTGTTACTGCTTTAAATTATGTAGTATGATGTCAAAGGTTTCTACTATATCCAAATAAGGTTTTTTTCTTAATTCTATTAATATTAGGAAACAACCTAATTTATATATAATTGGCAAAACTATTTAAAAATATGCGCGACTGCAAAGGGTCTGTAACTTAAAAGCAAAACGCGCGGTTGAACAAATAAAAAAAAAGTTTCACCTTCCCGCGAAGCGGGGAAAATTTTTACATTGTGTAATTTTATGCATTTAAGATGCACTACATTTTTATAACCTAAAAATAAAAAAAAGTAAAGGAGGACCCTTACAAAAATGGCTGGCTTCGCCAGCCAGGGGGGGGGCGAACCGCCCCCCTAAGTATGGAAACGGCCAAAATTCAAAATCAGGTGTCTTGTCATCGATTTTTCGTATCGCTAGAAGCAGAATATTAAAAAAAAAAACAACACAAAATATGACTCCGTCTAAATGTGTTTAATTTGCATCTTTTACTTAGAGCGTTGTTTTTTTTTAATACACATAAAATGCAAGTAACTTCCAGTCTTAGTTTAA